>QKMX01351494.1:0-14215 GCA_003401595.1 Venustaconcha ellipsiformis
ATTATTATTATTGTTGTTGTTGTTGTTATTGTTGTTGTTTTTATTGTTGTTTTTTGTTTACTTACAAAAGTTATTATGTACTCAGCCCTATATTAATTAATAGGTTCTATACTCGCTATAACTTATTGTTTTCATCCTGATAGAATAATATGTATTGTTTGTTGTAAAATCCGATGGGTTTTGTTTTCCCTTGTTTAAGTTTTGTATTATTTCACTTGAATGGCTACAGTTATTGGATGACATTAGGTATTTGGAAAATTGTTATTCCTTGAACTTTGTTTTGCTATTTCACCAAGTCTACCACCATCATCTCTATACATAATTGATCTAAATTTAAGATTGTCATCAATGAAGAGAAATGTGTATAATAAATGTGATCGAAATAGGTAGCCTCAATCTAAATACTCTAAACCATGTTTGATACTATGCAGATGGAAATGGATTTTGCTAAAAGGATCTGACCTTGCATTTTATTGACGCTACTGAAATATTTGCTTTTAAATTTTGTTCTGCTATAATCATCTGCTACAGTTGTAGCCATGGATATGAATTGACAAATGATTAATAGATGTTGTAAGGCTAACGATTAGTTTAAGTTTTTGATGAATTTATTTCTCTCCATACCGAGTTATAACATCATTTTGCTTTTCACTAGGCAATAAAATATATATTATCTATGGGACGCTGCTGGTGTCTATTATTGGTATTTTATGAATAATATTGAAATAATAAACCCTAGAAGACCGCCATCACACAATATTTCAAACATATTGATGATTGTTATAATACATGATGTGATGGCTGGCTTAAGCTGAGCATTTTCGTTAATGTACAGATTTCTATCAGCATGAAAGCAATGAATATGAATAAGGGGGATTTGCTAGAAATTCTCTATAAATGCATTCATATAGTCATTTTGTTTCCTAAATCCTTCTCAAAAATGTTATTTTCGGATTTGATCCTCCTCCTGGTACCCTATTTACATATTTTAGGGAGTAAATTTAATCTCCATGGATGGGTTAAATTGGTACAGGATAAATCAGTGTTCTGTCGTAAATGATACCTATGGTATGTACTTTTCTCAATGCCTGCCACACCATTTCACAAGGTGTATCTCTGTTGGATCATTACAAAGTTTATTTTAATATCCCTCGTCTGATTTACCTTAGCGATGTCGTTAGACGTATTGAGGACAACAGCACACAATTCCTTGTTTGGCAGGTTGATAACAATATTTTCCTTCTCGACATTTTCAGCGACTGTCTTTTCTAAAGAGTTCAATTGTATTTTCTGGTATGGTTCTCTCTGTTCGAAATAATGTCATTTTCCGCAGCAACAAAATGATCTAGAACTATAATTTTACTAAGGGATGTAACATTTTTGCTTTTGGGGCAGGGGTTCATTGTTTCTGACATTGGATTCTCCAGCATCGTCAATAAACATTTTTTGAGTCTCGGTTGTTGAAAACTGGCGAAGTCGTCTTTTGAGTACAATTGTTTTGTACGTTTAGGGCCGAGGACAAAACGTAAAGACCCTTTATTATTCATTAGTCTTTGTTATTCTCAAACAAAACTATTTCTTTAGAAAAATTGTTTCGGTGTTGTCTTTTCAGCCCATCTGCTTTTATGCTGAACTTGACTTCAATGTACGTGTGTCCGTTTCAATCCTCAAAATACTTACTACAAATTCTTTATGTAGTTTCTCAACTTTGTTTTCCTAGTTTCTATTAGTTCTTTCGATTTTTCTGAAAAGGTTTCCGTCTGTGATTGACATCACAATAGATTTTAACTCCTTTTGTAGCTTTAAGTAAGTCTGCAAGTGGTATGTTAGGAAATTGTGTCTTCTATACATCGTATAAAGATATAGATGGTTCTGGTGGTGAGTATGCGAAACGTTGATCTTTTTACCAAGTCTGTAAATATTGTAGGTTAGGAAAAGCACCCTGGCTCATGACAATTTCCTCAATGTAACACACATTTGCACATATGCTAACATACTGATGCACTTTTCTGCACATAAATCTTATTAATAAATTCGTGCTTTTAGATAATTTGGTTATCTGACACAGAATCGTTGAAATGTTTTGATCATTTTAAGTTTGACAGTTAAACTCTGATATTTCGCGGGAAATAATCCTAAAATACTGAGGTCACACTGTAGAAGGACCTATACCATCTTCGATCTGAACTTGTCTTTCGTAGGTAAAAATTTACCTGAACTTAATTGGATTGACTATTCGACATCGGAAACGGCCTGACACAATGATGTACAGGTGAGATGTAACACCCAACAAATTGTTTGCCAATGCTAATGACCAACAGAAGGAAACATCAATTATCTTGCTGTTTAGTACATCCACTTATGCGACTAATTGAAATTACCATGTAACATATTCCACCTACCATCTGCCACCTACTAGCGACATACTGCTTGGAATTTCGACCATTAAGGGAAGGATAGCTGAAGTTATATTTTGACCTAATTCCAAGACTTAAACAGAGGATAGAAACACAGCGTGTAGAGAGACCAACTCTATCTACCGGATTTGGTAAAGAATGTATATCGCGACATGTAATAGCTGAGAAATAATTTATTAAAATTAAATCTTATTTTGGTACATGTTGCATTTAAATTTTCCTACTAGGTACTCACATAATACAATTGCTGCAATTCAAAAGATGCGTTTTTGGCTTTGTTTACTTCTGGTTAGACTTCCTAATACATTCTCCACTTCGTTTTGCATAATGCGATATATTTAGAACGAACAGTATCATTATATGACTTTTTCAAAATGTGTAAAACATCGCTGTGTACATTTTTTTTTCTCCAAAAATGTATTTCATTGTCCTTTTCTGTTTTGTCTTTTCCGGTGCATTGTTCTTCTAGTCGCGAGTAATTTCATATACACTGGCTATAATGTATAGTTTCTTTAATCGATTACTTTGATTGTGGTCATAAATTCCATCTCACAAATTTTATTTTCATGCATCTATAATAGAACTCTAGGTTATGTACGCGATCATAGTCACATTTTGCAGATATTTGGTGTCATTTTGGAGAATTTTGTTACCCATACCTTTAAATGGGTTTATTCACTTTATTTCGCTCCTTGTCCATCAAATGTTCATTGAAGAGTATTAAATATTTTCTTTTGAGAAATGTTTAACAGCAAATTTATTGATAAAATACGTCGACATTTTTAGACGCAGTCACCCAAGCGGGTGATCCCGTTTACACCAGTTTCTGTCGCGCGCCATAATGTAATAGGGCAAGTGCCTGCTGCTGAGAAGTTGTACTTAAAGCATAAACAGAAATGCGACAATTTTATCGTTTATAAACAAAATCTGGGAAACCACTGGAAGGAAACAAAACAGCACACATGTTCAAAACGTTGGAGATAATTATGTAACTTTTATTATTGTGAAGATGGCTCAAAATCACCATTAAATAAACTTTGTTAGAAGAATATTACAATTAAATTTTATAACTTAAATTAAGTTTTAAATTTATGTCAGTAAATATTGTTACATGATCCGTGCGACACCGAAGTAGCAGATTTGGACATGCCCGGAGGGAGACGAACCATCGAACCTTAAATTACTATTTCTATGCTCAACAAACTGAGCTACCGCCGCTGTCCATTCCTAAATGATATGATCATTCTTTGTATCCTCATTTATATGAAACATAGTGTCGTGATACATTTAACATTCATGAAATAGTGTTGTCAAATAGGTTTACAAACATAGTCACTTGACGTCAGAGAATGAATCCATTATACGACACATGTGTTGCATTGCAACAATGCCGATTTCGATTTTTTAAACTAAGTTTCTATACATGTCTGGTTTCACGACCAATTGTATGTCGTAAATCAAAATGCTGGATAATGGCTGACTGATAGATCATTTCAGTCTCTGACCAAAGGGCCTCTAAATTAGCAATGCAGCAAAATCAGATAATCAGATGTAAATTTTTCACTCTATTTACGGGTATCGATTTTGATTATGCGTTTCATGCAACTGATTTATTGAAAACAAACAGACGTGCTCCGTTATCTTCTGTACTGTCTTAGGTCTCGATTCTGTTTGACCTAACGTTTTTGTTTTGAAAGCATAACATTTTATCTTACAAATCCATCCCAAAAGAAGTTGCTGGGTTATTGCGTTCATCTTATATTGATACATCAGCATGAAAAATTAATTTTAATTTCAAACGTTGTCATACGTGGATGAACAGTATCTTTTACGAATATATTTATTGCAAAATTTGACAATATTTATTGTATATGTTCGAAAGTACTTTATTTAATGAGCTACAATATGAAACCAGAATAATCGTGGCTTATTTGCTTAGTTGACACTTCCCTTTTTGGTATACTGCTGCAATGAATACTGACGAAACTGACCGCAAATTTGGCTTATAATGTGACACCAGATAGAAATACTTTTTACTCTAGTGACTTCATAACACATCTGACATGCGCACAAGTCATGAAATATAATGCAGCAAGTAGTGCAATGTTGGATTTTCTAACATGGATATGTTACCTACTGTATTTGGTAGATGCATTTTATTATTACTAAAACAGATATGCTCATTTTTTGTCTCTGTTAACTTGACAGTGTGAGAGTTGTGCAGTATTCTTCCATATTACACGGCTTCATATAGCACGACATGTGTATCTAAAATAGTGTCGTGAATTAGGAACTACTTTCAAACAAACTATGTACACTCATGTAGTAGAGGCTATTGTGTTTGGTTGATTATAATTGTTTATGAATGAGCTAAACAAGCTGTTTCGTCCATTTGAAAGAAGGAATGATAAAGTTAGCTAAATGGACGAGTTCACTGTGTCACAAACAGAACTATCAAACAAACAAACGAATGAACATGATATTTGCAACATCCAGCCTGATTAATTTAAACAGTTATTTAGGAGAAATATTCGTAGCATTTTAAAGTTTTGGTAGGAAACTAATAGCATCAAAGTCAATAAGCCAATACGACGAGAACATATTATTTCCTCTTGCTAGACTGTCACATAACAGCTACTTTGCAATTGTTCCTGTTTAACTATTTTGATGCAATGTTTAGCTCGCAATAGCAACATACGTTTTCTATATCTGGTAATACGAATGGCAATGCTATGCTTACATTATACACCTTAACGTTCCTTAAAATCGTCTTTCTGAGTTAGTTCTGCAATCTAATTTACATGAACCCTATCTTTGTTCCAAATCTTGATACACTCCACACTTTAATATCGACTTAATTTCCTACAATACTCATCACTGCGTCCTTTTATAATATCAAAAGAATTAATATGTTTCACGCATTATAATCCCAAACAATCAATGACAGAACAGAAATAGAGGTGCCGGAGATTCAATGCCAGTCTACTGCGCAAATAACATGTACATCGTACGGAATTGCCTCAGCTATAAAAACTCTGGAAATGACAATCAGAAAAGCGAAATTGAACTGGATCAACAGACAAATTAAATCCATTAATTCCAGACCAATTGGAAAAGTTGTTTCAATGCGCATTCAATAAAATATGAATCTAAATTCTATTTTTAAGTAGATAGCAGCAACAATGTTTGAAACTACTGTCGAGCGCGACGAAGTTCAGAGGCTGCTGGGTGATCTTATGTGCGCATTAATATTGCTACTTTGTATTTATAAATCTATGGTTGTATATTTAGTTTGCAAAACTGCATAAATTCAATTACTTTTGTTTCTTGTTGTGCATTCGTTTTATTATTAAGTCTCAGGTAGAAAAATAAACTGAGTATATAAGATAAAGGTCTCAGCAATTGTATGACAAAGTATTAACTCGTTTTTTTTTTCGGACTAATCATGCAACCCGAGTATTAGAAAAACTCGTCGATATTTTCCCATACCAATTCTGTAACCTGTAATTATTAGATGTCAATTCACTGATTTATGGAGAATAATCGATAATTTTATGAACGCTGAAATTAGAATTAAAATTGTCAAATTGTTGCACTCAATAGTTATGGGAAGAAAATGCAACCTTCTTCGCACTTAAAACTGCAGCAATATTTGAATCATGTTCTTACACAACGAGGATAAGATGGTGTACTTAAAACATTTTGTAACTTTTTTGTTAATATTTTGGCACTTTATTGTTACGAATATAGGTTGTAAACTATATAGCAACAAGAAGGTCTAACCAACAATTTAAGTAAATCAACACACATGTGATCTACAATACAAGAGACTATTGTGAATTAAATTCCAAATGATCTTAAATGTCTTATCAAAATAAAAACATGTACAATGTTCTGAATGGATTATAATAATCTTAAATGTCATAATATAACCCAATGATGCAGTTCGGAATGTCCTTCAAAGAGGTAACAAGAGACTAAATAATTTATTAATCCCAAATAATAAAATACACTTTAAAACTTTCAATGAATAATTTAAATAAATAATTCCCAGAGATTGACCTTAATATTGTGTATCAAACGGATGAAAGAGAATCGTGGTAATAATGTTACCAATATAGCGAAGCAAAGCTCATGCTTGTTTTTATGTTTTCACCTACAAATTATGCTGAAGGAGTAATTATGTGAAAAATGTATATCTCCTGGTGTTGGGATTGTGGGGAAGTGCAAATCTGTCTCATAAAACAAAATTATGTATATTCATGTTGTTGTTACTTAGGTATGTATCGTTTCCGTCTTTCAATATTATCATTGCAATCAATTTATTTCAGTAATGACATCTAGGTTTGAGGTTCACTTTGTAACATTGTTGACAGAGCTAACCTGATTAATGTGACCACAATTAGGCTCATTCCTAAGGATACATTATGTTTATTATTTAGATTCAAAAGGTCTGATAAAATAACCGTCTTCATATGATACATTTAATAGTTACTCCATCAAATTATTTGCATTGTCTGCCAGGGATTTCAGTGTCCTTTAACTTCCAGCCGTATCTAAAGCATCTTCAAAAGTGTTTTCTTAACTACGCAGAACGGATTTGATAACGTAGCAACCAGCTCAGTATATCCTATGTGTACTTGACAGCACCATAGGATCTTGACGGCGTGTAATAGGTTAACGATTTACTGGGCAATCCTACACAATGCATTAGTATAGGAAACCACGAACTGGGTACATAACCAAAAGAGGATCTCAAATGGGTAATGAATTATTATTGACTTTATGAAATGAGCTGAATAATGTTCACGTTCTGCTAGTCTTGGTATTATTCAACGAGTTTCATAAATTTAGCATTAAATCATTATCCATTTGAGATTTTATTTATCGCATAGTTTTATTTTAATGCAAATTCATTAGTTCAAATCAAAATCTAATCAGTCTATTTTTAGGTGGCTCATAATACAAAATTATATGTATGATATGCACAATACATGTGAAATATAAATTATTAATTTATTTCTACACCTATTTCTAAACTTGTTTCAAAACAGGAACATTTTTACATGATTTTATTTCGATAGAGATAAAAGAACCTCTCTCCAGAGCAAAAGATGTGCGCAAGTAGTGTGATTAATTAAACAGCATCACTACATCACTGTTATAAGCGAGACAAATGTTTCAACGCTTGGTTGTACATATATACATTTTTTAGACATTGTCCTCTAATAATATCATATTCTTGGCAAATGGAAACAAAATTAAATTCATCCTTTATTATATCACGTGACTCTACCAAAGTCGTCTAACTCCTTCAATATATTATAACATTGATATGGATATATATTATCTGATAATGGTATAATTGTAATCCAATTGTTTTATACATCTTACCATATAAGAGGTAAGGAGAGGTAACCTACCGCATTCTCCTATAGGCGCCCAATTATTTGCAGCATTTAAAAACAGAGAGGTCTCCCAGAATTGAAACGGCACTTCCTCAATATCCTTCAAATATTCAAATGTCCAAATTTCAGATCCAAGACATTATGTTCATTTCATCATTTAGTCAAATATTTTAAGCATATCTCTGATATTAAATAGCTGGAACTGCTTTTGAAAATAAAATATTCGTGTCACAGACATTTTGGCTTGTGAAGTTAACATTTGTTTAGCTATAAACCATTTCGATTTTGGTGTCTCACATATTTATAAAAAGACACCACTCTTATTCGCTTTTAATTAAAATACCATGTTCTTGTTCTCTTCACATATCCAGCATTCTTAACTTCTGCTATTTTTGTCTTGTTGAAATTTATCTCAATGACAGTTTTATCCAAAGCTTCTTATACTATCTATTTGTTGCTGCAGTAATCCAATTATATCAGAGCAGTTTGCCATATCATCTGCGAACTTTAAAGTAACTAGTTTTTCGATAAAATTGGGCATATCACGCAACCCTGTCTTTTCCCAAGAGTACAGTTAAAACAATTTGCTAAACTAGTCGTAGTTTTAACACAGGATGCATACTTGTTTCTCATGATATTTATCATTTTACGTTGGAGACCATGATGGATAAGCGATGACTACAGCTTTCTTTGATCAACTTTGTCAAACACCTTCTTAAAATCAACAAAAAGGCAATAAAATCTTTCCTTTTTTGAGAATTACTTTTGCCCTGAGGTTTGTAAATGAAGCATATTATCCAACGTGCTATAATTATTTCTAAACCCCCCCCCCCCGCTCTCCGTTCGTGCCTCATGAATGAGATTATTTTTCTCTGCCAAAGATTACATTCATATGCTTAGGACATTTGTATAAATCATGCATGGTGTGTTATTTAGGGATATCTTCGATAATTATTAAAGTCGTGACTGCTCCCATTCTTATATATTGGCAAATAATGCTTTTAGCCTATTCCCTTAGAAAGTTACCAGAATCAAATATTCTATTAAAAAAGAGAGTTTAGGAATTGTTAAACACTCTTACCATTGAATTGGTAGCATATAGTTAGAATCATATCTGGTGCAAGAGTTTTGCTTTTTATTGAATTTAAACTGGTTATGATTTCTTGATCCGTTATTGTGTCATCTAAGTTATTGCCAGTTTCCGATACTATAGTACCATAATCATCATTATCAAGTTTTATCATTTCGGAGTTTTCATTCTGTAATAGCTTTTTAAAATACTTATTCCAAACCGTTTTGGAGATAATTTCTGTGTCCTTGTTAAAGGTAGTCATTTTCAAATGGTCCCAAAATAAACGTGGGTCTGTTCTGCACTTCACTAATTTCTTCCTTTGCCTAATCTGATATCAGTGTTTCTTTAACCTACACAATGATCTGAAACTTTTCTTGAGCTCCATGTAATTTTTCAGATCAGTAATGTAACTGGTAATCCGGAATCTTCGTAATCATAATTATTGTTTATGTTTCGACTTTTCATAATCTATGTCGAACCATGGTGGTTGCATTTGTTTTAGATTGGAATATACATTTCTTACGTTTCCTTCATAATGAGAAAGCGCAACATGATAAAAAGAGGTTAATGGTTTCCAAGAATCATAAAATCATCGATATTTGTTTTGAGCAGATTAGCTATACGTAATTTCGTCACCTTATATTCTTTCGTTAAATAGTTGCTTGAAAGCTTCCTTGTACTTTTTTAAGATTAAAATAGCTCCAATTGCACACATTACCTATCTCAAATATTGACGCAATTGTCCCACATTTGACACTATTATTTGCGCTGCCAACGAGCAGTACAATGAAAATGTGAAGAGTGATTTTGCTCTGTAACTCCAAAACGTGTCACAAAATCAAATACATTTGTAGAACATATGTAATCCACTACACTTTTATCATTATATGTTATGTATGTAAAATTGCCAGCAATACCATCATACAATCTCCTATTCCTAATATGCATATCATATACCCTACACATATCTATCAGAAATATTTTAAATGTATTACACTGGTCATCTCTTTTATTTCTCGGAAATGTAAAATCATCGTTGCCATAATCAATATCATTTCTAAATAGAAAATGCAAAGTATCACCTGTATATAAACGTATACATGTTTTGTGCGTACATTAAAATCCCCGATCCAATAGCAAACTTACATCCAGGTACCGAGTTTTTATCCAATCAATCTCATCACACAAAAGGCATATAGCATTTCCTTCTGAATCACTATATATCGACGATCCTTGCGGTGAGACATATACATATATATGAATGATATCAATACTTCTTTGTTCAAAGGTAAATAGGAAATAAATATTTTGCAATCTTTCAAATATTCAGATATTTTTTCTCAACCCTACTTAGCGCTTCAATATTACAACTTAAAAGGATTAGCTCAGATGATTTAACGGATTTTAAGTACTTACAAATATTGAATAAATTTGTCCTGTTGAGCCTTGACCGTAATCCTAGGCATGTATACTTTGTGTGAATAAAGAATTACCCACATTATGGTCACAGAGTCGTCTTCGCTATTATCAGCCCGTAGATTATCTTCAACTACTGTCTGAATATGTCTTCGGTTGTCAATTCAGCATTCAGAGACGTTCGATTGCAGTTTAGGTCACTTTATTCTTGCTTCACTTCAGTTGGACACATTGTATGATGGTATTGCTGGCAATTTTACATACATAACATATAATGATAAAAGTGTAGTGGATTACATATGTTCTACAAATGTATTTGATTTTGTGACACATTTTGGAGTTATGTTTCCTAATTTGAAATTATTATATCGTATAGCTCCAAATTCAACTCCACGTTTGTATTCAGTCATGCACTATTAAAGGCTTTTCTGTCATCTCGGACCCGCTTTGTGTGATTCTCTGTTGCCCGATATCCACTATTCCGTCGTAACTTTTTCCGGGCTGAAGCAATTATTTAGCAGGAAAGAAGAAGGAATAATTTAGTTCATTCTGATTCAGAGATTCACCATTCAATAGCCCTTCTCAGTTCTATAACTGTTATCACTTAAAAATATATTTTCCCACAAAATAAAAATTAAAAAGCAAATACCCTTCTGAATAATTTAGATATTTTGCACAGAAAAAATTATTTTTCAACACAGAAAGTTCAATGCATTTGATACCCGTTAGGTTAGAAAAAAACACTAACATGTCCGTTTTGATACTAAACATTCAGTGGTTGGAATATTAATGTAAAAGGACAATTCACAAATACAGAAATTCCCATACTTACTATAAAGTATTTGTGACCAGATATCTGAAATGATGTCAACAAAAAGTGTTTAAGTCCTCTGTAAATCTTTAGTTACTTACTATATGATGTATAGCGGCTGTACAGTCTTTTCTATTGCAAAAAACCGATGATAACGTAAGAACTATGTATACTAAAACAGATTCAGTGGCCAAAGTTACATTTGTGTATTTAAACGGAGTAGTATGATTTACGAACTTTGCAAATTGCATTTAAGTTTAAAAGGACTCATTCAGCTATTACAATATTGTCAGCAACAAGATGCTTTATCATATACCTTTTCTATGCAATTAACCTGATTTTGTGTTAGATGTTCAACTTAGAGTAGCACAAGAACAAGCATACGAATCCACATATTTTAAGCGATTTCAGATTGCCTATTGGTTGACATTTTAAGTGGTTTGGATTTCCTGCTGTTTAATACTTTAAGCGATTTTGGATTGCCTTTTGCCAAGCATTTTAAGTGATCTTAGATTGCCTATTGACTAACTTTTAGGTAATCTTAGATTGCCCATTGACTAACATTTTAGGTGATCTTATATTGCCTTTTGACAAACCGTTTAGGTAATCTTAGATTGCCCATTAACTAACATTTTAAGTGATCTTATATTGCCTATTGACTAACTTTTAGGTAATCTTAGATTGCCTATTGACTAACATTTTAAGTGGTCTTATATTGCCTTTTGACTAACTAATTTGCGTCTTAACTGCTACAAACAATTGACACGTGAACTAGTTATTATGTTGTGACCAATTGAGTTGAATTTCTATTTTCTTCAAATTATTGAATAAATGTGGTTCTTTTTCCTAAGTGTTCCTACAAAATTCTTGGATAAAGAACAATATTTTATGTGATTCCATTAAGGACTGTTGACACAGCGGCAGTCCGCTGACCACAAAAGACATCATGGCCTTCAATTTTGGATTTCATCAGGACTCGAACTCAGTTTCATTCAGGACTTTGTATTACTAGAACTTCTATTTTTAATTCTTGGATTAATTTGGATTTTATTTGTAAAACCGTAAATTCTTTTTTTCTTCAGTTTTCACTTTTTAGTTTTAAAAAGCATGTTGTCTTCACTCTTTTCTATTACTTATTAAATAGCATGACTCGTCACAAGATTCATATGCAATTTATTTTGTGAGAGTTTCAGTGATTTGCAGCCTTGACAGGGAATGATGATTTTCCATACTAACTAGCCCTGACATTTGGAATTTCCAATTTATTCTTTCCTGACAGAATAGGTATTAAGAGAAATGGGGCGAGGAAAATATCACGGACCTGATTCACTTAGTAATCTGAAATCGTAGCGAGGCACCATTGAAAGTACAGATAACCCTTCCAGCTGGCAATTCCAAACGTTCTAGGCTTAACAAATTGGAGTTTCATCTTGTTAGTTTATCATTAGAGGTCTAAATAGGATGTTGTTTGGTTAGCAAATAAGTGGAAAGTCCAAGACTTTACCGGCAAGACACTGTAAGGAAAAAAGATGTCATTAATCACATTTAATTCTGCATCCAATATAATTGTTCACCATTATGAGAACATCAGTTTACGGTATTTCTTGAATAATCTGTTTATTTGCTTCAGCAGAGGCGGCAAGAGGTAACTTGCAATGCCAGAAAAAATCAACTGATTAAGTATCGAAAGCGCAAATGAACGACGTGATCTCAGTAGCTCTCCCATAATGAAACAAATTCAGTCACCAAAATATCAGTTTATGTTTTTTTATAAATGGTAATAAGCACTCAATTAGCTATTACACATTGGCAGTGACAAGATACCTTTATACTTTTCGGTGCAATTGACCTGACTTTGTGATAGATATTCAATCAAAAGAAACTCAAAAACGCGCACGCACATTTTAAGTGATTTTAGATTGCTTGTTGTCTAGCAGTTAGGTCAATTTTGGATATGCTGCTGTCTAACATTTTAAGTGGTTTTGGATTGCCTGGTGCTTATCATTTCAAGTGATATCAGATGCACGTAGTATGACGCAATTTGATATTTCTACATTAATCTTGTCAAGACAATTTTGTATCTAAAAGCAATATATATTTTTAGTTCCTTATACCTAGTATTGATTAAGGAAATGTTTGCGTTCATGTAAACTGTTAACATGACACGAGGTTTGACAAGGAACGCACTAATGTTTCTGTGCGGTGAGGGACATTCTACATGGCTAACTCTGTCTTAATTGATGAAATGAATAGAACACTCTTTTGAACACCAGTCTTTTACATTCATTCACCTCCTACTCCTGTTTTAAAACTTGCTCTGTCAAAAAAATAAAAGTCAAATGTTCTATTTAAAGTTTTTTAATTGAAGGAAAAAGTCAACATTTTTCAAAACTATTTCAAGGAGTATACATCAAAAAGGTATCACCAAATAAGACATAAATGCGTACAAATTTACATTAATCTGTGTTATTAGCGTTCGACTCAAGATTAATGAAATGGCTAGCAAATAAACTAATGGCTTACAAATGAACGAAGAGGCTAACAAATTAATGAAAAGAACAAATTAACCAAAAGACTAACAAATTAACGAAAAGGCTAACAAACACCGTCTTAAAGGTACTGAAAGCATCCGAGAATGCGTATATTTATACCGTACATGTCTGCATGAACTCTAATATAACCCACGAAAGGCACAGCTAACGCTTTGTTAATAAACTCATAAATGCCTGAAAAACAAGATACTGAACTATAAATACACATCTAAGTAATACTTACATATATAAAAATGGACGGCACAGTTAGAATCAACAAAAAATTTTAAAGCTTGAAGAATGTAAGAAAAGTAGTTCGTTCTTGCACTTAACACAGGTACCTTACCTAAACTAAATGATTACAAAATAGTACTTTGAAAGTATGGAATCTTATGTCTATAACTGTACACTACGACCTGTCAAAGTCTAATTTAAAAACAAATGAATGCTGATATTAGCAACTACTTAAAAGTATGCAGAAAATTATTAATCAAAGACGGGTATCAGGTACAAAATCCACATTAAAGTCAGAGAGAGAGAGAGAGAGAGAGAGAGAGAGA
>QKMX01351500.1:24376-37855 GCA_003401595.1 Venustaconcha ellipsiformis
TTACAACAGACACAAATAACTTGATTAGATGAGTTCGCCATCAGGCACATTACAAACAACTGGAGAAAAATATTAAGCATGGGTCTCATTTTAATACAGCATAAATTAGATAGATATCCACAAACGAAATCGAAAAATAATTTTAAAATTTATTACAAATTAGAATAGGGATGCATTAATTTCCTTTTGCTGATAAGCAGAGCTTTGGGTATCATCAGAGCTGTTACTTATTTCGACCCTAACACACATCTTCATATATTTTCTTTTCAGGAACTTACAACATTCTGCTATATTTAATTTCTACAAAGTTTAACTCCAAGTTTTAGAGGCCCTTTAACTTGTTGAAGACAGGAAAGAGACAAAAAAGACTTACGAAGACACTGTGGCGATGTTCCACTCCATTGGCCGTTTGCTTCGCAGTTCAATGTTGATTTCCCTACAAGTTTAAATCCCGTCTGACAAATGTACTCAACGGAACTTCCAAAATCCCATCTTGTTTCTCTTACAACTGCATAGTCTGAGTGGGGTGGTGGACCGCATGATATCAGGCTGCATGATGGGATAGCCCCGCTCCAGTGCCCTGAAGCTTCACATCGAAGTTCAGAATTACCAGCCAAAACATAACCATTATCACATGTAAAGGTCATCGTCTCTCCGTATGTGAAAGAGCCGCTAAACTTTAGATGGTCCCTGGGAAGTGGTGCTCCACAGTAGATGGGATCACAATTTGCAATTTTTCCTTTCCAGTTTCCGGTTTCGTCACACTTAAGAATGCCTGAAGAAACTTGCAGTATGTAACCTTTATCACAGGAGTACACAGCTGTGGAACCATACGTGGTGTTTTCCAAGGTCACCGAGGCATGTGGAACCTTAGTAGGGTGACCGCACTCTACAGGACGGCATTCTGTCGACGGATCATATTCCCATCGTTTACTTGTACCACATTTAATTTCTGCTTTTCCAGCTAAATAGTAACCATCATTGCACTCGTAGGTAGCCACACTTCCAAACGTAAATCTCTCACTTAGAGTCGTTGAGTGTGGCAACACAGGTGGTGGTCCACAGTTTACTTCAATACACTTCGGTAGAGTGCCCACCCAAGCACCATTCACTCCACATTCAAGAATATTATTCCCCACAAGTTCATATCCTGGTTCACAAACATAAAAAATGGTAGATTTGAAATATTCACCAGTACCAGACTTGAAAGCATGAGGAACAGTTGGAGCAGTTCCACATGAGACCGGAGTGCATATTGGGCCCTTTCCTGACCATCGACCGTCAGCCTCACATTCATGCTTCCGTTCTCCTGATAACAGATATCCTTCATCACATATGTAGGTGACTACATTTCCAAACGTATACTCACTACCTACCACAACTGCATTTTTTACAGGAGGGGGCGCTCCACAGTTGACAGGAGAACAAGTTGGAGGAGATCCGCTCCATTCTCCAGACTCGAGGCAAGTACTCACACTATTTCCTCTTAAAACGAATCCAGAGTTGCACGTATAGGTAGACGTGCTCAAAACGTTTTCCCCCGTTGTAGAAACTCGACCATTAAAAATTTTTTTCGGAGGACCACATGTTATTTTACGACATGATGGGACATTTCCTATCCATTCACCTGATTTATCACAGAGGAGTGTATTATTTCCGACCAAAGTATAGCCAGTGTCGCATACATATTGTATCATGTCCCTGAAAACATACTGACGAGACAAATCCATGGCCAAGGAATTTGGTACGACAGGTGGTTCAGAACATGATATCAGAGCACAACTGGGATCAATTCCACTCCAGTTACCTTCATTGGTGCATACCCTTTTACTGGGTCCAACTAACTCATACAACTCATCGCAAAAGTAGGTTATTTCGCTACCGTATTTATTGTTGGTTCCTCTTATATGCCCATTCTGAAATTGTCTTGATAGAAAAGATATTTCATTACATGTTATCTCGACACATTCAGGAGCTTCATCAGAATCCCAGTACCCTGTAGATAAGCACCGAATTTTGCGTCTTCCTGCGGCCTGATATCCTTCATCACACTGGAGAACAATCTCAATACCAAAATCGGAAGCCTTCACATCCTTCCCTTTACTAACTTCAAGAGGAGGACACGTAATCTTCTCACATAAAAAATCTGTCTGCGACCAAATTCCGTTTGACTGGCAGGTTATAGAAGACTGTCCCAATCCCCTGAATCCTAAATCACATAATAGTTCCACCGTCGTCCCGAATGTTTGCGGGCTTGTAAGATTTGCATATCCATTCGATATGACTGGGATAGGTCCACAATAAATTGGTGTGCAGATGGGATCATTACCGGACCAATGTTTGTCATGCTGACAGGTCCGTCTATTTTCTCCTATCACCTGGTACCCATCATTGCATACAAACTCAATGATATCTCCAAAACTAAATTTATCTCCAATATATGATCCAAACCTTATTACAGATGGAACCCCACACGCTATTTTCTGGCAGTTTGGATTGCTTCCGGTCCATAGTTTATTTGCCAAGCATATCTGTATGCTGTCGCCTTTCAACTCAAAACCAGGGTTGCAAAAATACTGTATGATGCTTCCTATTGAATGATCACTACCAATGATCCGTCCGTTATCTACAGGTTTTGGTGGCGCACAATGTATTTTTATACAAGAAGGAAGTGCGGAAGACCATTCTCCTGAATCTAGACAAGTAAGTGTAGACTCACCGACAATTTCAAATCCACTGGAACAGGAGTAAACAACAGATGAACCATATGAATTAGTGCCTCTCTTTATAGTGCCATAGTCTATTTCCGGAGGATTTGGGCATCTAATTATCTCACATGTGGGTTCAAATCCAGAGAAAACTCTGGTGGCCAGACATATCCGCACGCTCTCACCTATCAGTCGATAACCACTGTTGCATTTGTATGTGATTTCAGCACCATACGTGTAGTCATCTCCAATAGTGACACCATTAGCAATAGGGAAGGGAACAATACATGATACCTTTTGACATCGTGGCAAAGACCCACTCCATGTGCCATCGATCAAGCATTCACGCTGACGATCACCAATCAATTCATAACCCTTGTTACATAAATATGTGATATAGGAACCAAACGTAAGTGAACTGTAATTTAGGCTTCCATTTGGAAATGGCTCATCAGTTGCGTATTCACATGGATTTGGTTCACATATTGGGTCTTGACCACTCCATGTTTGATCATCCTGACACACGCGTTCCTTTAGTCCTACCAAATGAAATCCATCATAACACAGATAAGTTGCCTTCTCTCTCAAAACCAGGATCTGTCCATTCACTGGTGGTTGTAACTTACCACAGTCCAATTTGATGCATACTGGTTCCACCCCACTCCACTGACCATTTGCTTGACACGTTCTCTTACTTACGCCATCCAGCCTATAACCTTTCTTGCATGTAAATGTAATCGTGGTACCAAATCCAGTTTGAAACCCTGAAGGAAATCCATTGGTTAGTTTAGGTGGAGGGCAATTAACAATTTCACAGATAGGAATAGGGCTATTCCATTCCCCGTTTGCTTGGCATGTCCTTTCAACGGAACCAAACGCTCTATAGCCTTCATCACACACGTAACGAATAGTAGCGCCATATGTAAAAATGTTTCCAATCATTCTTCCATTGGATATTATACCAGAAGGCTTATTGCACTGAACAGGCTCACATTGGGGAACAATTCCGGACCAGATTCTGTCCTTAGTACATGTAAGAGTTCCTTCCCCTTTAAGGACGTATCCGATCTCACAGGAGTAGGATACGGTGGACTGATAGGTTAGACTACTGACTAACTTTTGACCGAATGGGATGTTAGGTGGCTCATCACACGCCACAGGTACACATTGTGGTTCTGCTTCACTCCAGGAGAAATTAGCCATGCATCGTCTTATTTCTGGCCCCACAAGTCTGAATCCCGTATTACACATATATCTCACTACAGAACCAAATTTAAGATCCTTGTAATCTATTCCACCATTGGTAACTTGGATGGGTGGAGAGCACGTCACAGCTTCACAACGCGGAGCCGACCCACTCCACGTCTCATTTATTGTACACGTTTGAAAAGCATCCCCCTGTATCTCATATCCATCATAACATCGATATTCTACACGGTCGTTAAAATTCGTTCCGTATACAATAACATTTCCACTCTCTATTGCTGCTGGTCTCGCACAAGTGATAGGTGTGCAGCTAACAATGAAGGGAAACCATTCCCTAGTGGCCGTACATGTCACTCCGGCTTGGCCACTGAGTTTGTACCCAACTTCGCACTGATACTGAACTGTATCTCCGAAATAAAAACTTTTTCCTATATAAAATCCATGATCAATGTTAGGGGGAGGACCACACTCTGTTCTAATGCAAGATGGAGGCTCATTTTGCCATTTCCCGGTTTCACGACAAATTCTCTCGGATATTCCCACTAGCGTGTATCCCTCATCACACACATAAGTAATGCTCTTCCCAAGTGTAAACTCCCGCCCAGTCACCCGCCCGTGCTCTATTGCATCCGGTTTTCCACATGATATTGGCTTACATGCTGGTGATTCCCCACTCCAAGATCCATTTTGAAGACATTGCCGTTCTGAAGGTCCAACTAGTTTATAACCCAAATCACATTGGTACTTTGACACTTCTTTAAATGTAAATCCATTAGCAGTGAAAGTTCCATATTTGATATCTGCAGGTCGACCACAATTCACAGGAAAACATTCCGGAGGATTTGGGTTCCAGTTCCCTTCCTCAAAACATTCCAGCAAATCCTGGCCTTTTATTCGGTAACCTTCATGGCAGCTATATCGGATCTGGCTCAAGAAGGTGCGTTGGCTCCATTCAATGTCCGCATTTGGAATGTTCTGCGGAATAGGACATTCTACGACGAGGCATTCCGGTAGATTTGCATCCCACTCCCCGGAAGGTAAGCAGCTGATTGTACCCGTAGGATTTATACTATTTTCTGACATGGCGTAGCCAAAAGTACACTTGTACTGGATGGCATAACCGACCTGGTATTTCTCAAGGGGGTTTGTTATCTGGGCATTGATAACGGTAGGTGGATTCCTGCAGGTCTGCAGATCACAGGAGGGAATACTTTTATCCCAGGTCCCATCGGTCTGACAATTTATTGAATTATGATCTGAATACATTCTGTTACCCACGGTACATTCAAAATACGCTTGCTGTCCAGGCAAATAGGGCGTCGTCTGTGGGTTTGTGATACGAGTATTTTCTGACAGCAAGGGAAGCGCGCACGTTATTCCTAATAAAAATACAATGACATAATTATTATAGGTAACGTCGTTCGGAAGAAACAACCATGACGTTATATATAGTGTGCAAGGTTATCATGGTTAAAAAAAATACCTTCGATATGGGTGATTTGAAAGTCACATTCGATGAAGCACATTTTCTTACTGTTAAGATTTAAAGGGACTCTTGCGTTGGTGTTTACGTTTGAACATCAGAACAAATGTATTTATTTTTTTTAAAAAAACTTGCCAGAGCTGCATATGGTAGCATACCATCTTATACCTAACGAAATGACTCGCCAAAGTGAAAAGAAAATATGCTCATTATTTGGAATAAAAATTAACCAAAACTTTTAGCAAAATTATGGTGAACTTTGCTTTAAAAAGTATGTGCCCTACAAGACCATCAATAAGATAGTCCTAAAATTCCACGAGTCGCACCAGTCACACCAATCCCAAAACCCAGTTCCTCATTAAAAAAGGTGTAAATGAAGTTTTATACATGTATTGAAAGAAAACCTGTAATGCGAAATGAAAATAATACATCCAGAACCGTATGTGATTAAATGTATCGTAATGAGGCACAAATTTGCATATAAAGAAAAATCTAGTAAATATAAATTACCGCGTGCCGCAAATACGAAAAATATTTAACTCAGGATGCGAGACAAGAAAGTAATGTACTTGATGCGAAAAGAGGCAAATCCCGTAAAATACTAAACCAACTCGCCATAAGTAAAACCATATAACCTGTGCATGGTAATATGAAAATGGAACATAACATCCATTACAATTTAAATTTCAAAACAGCGTAGAAATCTGACTGGCGCAAACAAATATAACCTACTTTAGGGAACAAACAATTATTTTGTGTCTATTTATTTTCGTGAGTATTAATTTGCGTGGTTTAGCGAGAAAAAAATATATTTTCATTTTTACTTAAAGTAATGATTTGGATAAAAAGTTTTTTATTTAAACAAAAATATCGTGATTCGTTGGGCTTATACATCAGTGGTTTTTAGCAACTATGAAATCAATGAAGAATGGTAACCCTTTGACCCCCCCCCCCAAAAAAAAATCTTTTTTAGTGAATTAACAGTAAGCAATTGAAGCAAAATGCGGACATGAAATTATGTGCGAACAGGGAGCGGGGTCTTAATTGAAGAAATGATATAATAAAGATTAAAGAAATGTCCTAGAAATAAATTATCGTGCATATTAAGTGACCGAACATATAGCTATGGGCTACAAAACAAAAGACTTCTCCTTGAATTGAAATCAACATTACCCAGCTGGAACAAACAATCCAAATGTTTGGGTTTTGAAGTGCACAGAGCAAAGTTGCATACAACTATAATGGTCTAAAGGAGCCACATATTTCCTTGTATCATATTACTTACTTTCACATACTGGTGCTGATTCCACCCAGGATCCCGATTCATTACAGTATCGAGTCCTAGAGCCAGAAATTCGGTACCCTTTATTACATTTGTAGCTCACCCTGTTGTCAAATGTAAATTCATTGCCCGTGATGTGACCGTTTTCAAAGTTTCCCGGATGTCCACACTGGACTCCTATAAATAAATAAAGAAGGGATCATTTGCATGTGAAAATGTTATATTATTTTGTATTGTGAAATGTATTATATGTATTGTTTTAGTCTTGTTTTGTTGTCGAACAATAAGTTTTACGAATGTGTTTTATAAAAAGTTAGGTGGATTTAATTTGTGACTCGAGTTTAACTTTTTCTACAATCGAAGTCCACGCTCATAAAGATAAACAAGACACAGTTAACAATGATTTTCCTCTTTAACATAAAATAAATAGTTATGTGTTCCCTTGTTTATCCCAACATGAAAACCCCAAATGGTTATTTGTTCCCGTGTTCCACCCAGAAAGAACCAACGTTATGATCCAAAATTATGATGTAATCCTTCCGAAAACACCATTCAAATCATCTGTTTCCTGAAATTAATTACCACTGTTTCCTTTTTTCTTGAAAAACAACACATTATCATCCTCCGGTTCCACTGGATGCGTTTGTGCTAACATTAAATATAGACCATGGGCAAGCAGACGGAGAGAGTAAGAAAGAAAGAGAGAAACTTAGACTTACGCTGACACGTGGGTTCTGCTTCCTCCCAATCGCCAGTCACCAGACATAACCTGGTGTCTGGACCGGCCAAGTTGAATCCACGTAAACACTCATACGTAGCAGAAGATCCAACCGTCTGCCCAGTGAACTCCACCTTCCCAGAGGCTGGTATAGCGGGGATGGGGCACTCTGTAATATATTGTTATGGTTGATTAAACATTTTGAGATATTAAACATATGATTTTTAATATGGTTACGCCAGTTTCATTTCATGGAAGTGAATTTTAAGCACAAATTTTAGTTTCATCTTTCATTGCTTTTCCACAAAAGAAGTTTTCACATTTATTGACATGAATAATCAAATTGGTCAAATTGGAAATCGTTTAGATTTAAATTTCTTGAATAATCTATCCAAGCAGAATGATATGCTGGCAAGGAAAGTCCTGCCAGCGTAATAATATAGTAATGGAATTTTGCACATACTCTTTCACAAATAAAAAAATAAATCCAACGAGAAAATAATCGTTCTTACGTTTTTAATCAAGCAAAACACAATTTCCGTTGCTAAGCACATTTACGACACTGGGAAGTAAATGCCAGGATAGCATTTGTAATCTTTTCTTTAATTTAAATCAATAACTATGAGTCTTTTCATGTTAAAACAATTATTGTTTGCTTTATGGGCTCGATTGTACTTGCACTCGAAAACATTCGTATTTGACAACATAAGATACATTAGATTAATAGCATTTGGTTACACTTTCCACTACTTTTTGCTTCAACGGATGTTACAGATTTACTTTAGCAAATCAATTGGAACTGGAAAATGTGATGGTTACAAAAAAAGAAAATAGATGAGGTGCACAAAAATGGAACAAGTTTCCGGATTTTTTTTTAAACAAGCTCTGATACAGATACGGTATCGCGGATGAAAATCTAGTTGTTTGCCGAAGAAAGATAGCGAATAGACAGACACCAGACATTGATACATAAACTTTCTAATTTGTTTTCTGTAAGATTGAGGCTAGATTTATCCAATTTATTATTTATATTGTAGATTGCTTATATTTTGTTAATGTATGCTTGTTAGTGTTTTTCATTAGATTTTGCTTAAGCTAAATGATAATTTCGACAGACGCACTACAACAGGCTTGACGCCCGGTTCTGGTAGGAGAAAACGTAATTTGCTCAAGTCTTATCCTTCATCTTGTTTTACAAATTTGTGATTTCGTCATCATAGAATTTTTTTCAAAATGACTCTTGAAAAATCTTGGGAATACAGTTCGACATGTTATTGATTGTAAATACTTATTCTTAAAAACAAAATTGCAGGCTAGAAGGATTTTCTTCGCTATCGAAGACAAAAGTCTAAAAAGTAAAAAATGTGTCAATCACCTACTCGAATGAGTCAAATACTAGTGTTTGGTTGAATCCAATATCGAAATTATCAATTTAAGACATATTTTTATTAATTATATTCTCTAAATTTTCTTAACAATTCAAAGAAATCATTATTTGATGTATGTACACGCGGTAAAGAATGTCAAACTTTAATGTATTTATTCTGTCGTGTTTGTATGTCATCCGCAGTAAAGAAAAGCTTCATTTTATTCCACTATAAAATGTGATCATTACCATATAGTTCAATAATTGTATTAAAGATCCAGACATCCACGTTGTTGAATACGTTATGAAGAATCAATGTTGAAAATAATCCAACGTTATGTCTACATGTTTCTATTTTTACACTAAACATATCAAATAAGTTTATGACATTAGTTTTTATCTAATATGAAAATTAATTGGTATCCCAATCCACATGTATGGCATGGATAGCTCTTTTTATTATTTAGAACTGACTCATATTTACTTCAGTGGTATAGGGATTACATACTTTGAATATCGCTCTCAAGTAAGCTAATAGTGTGGGTCCAACTCCCGTCATAGGGGTGCGTGCATTCTGTTTTTACATGAGCACACGTGCGCTCCTTGTTGATTCGTCGTTAGTATGGGCGTATGGGCGTGCAGATTGGAGTACTTGATATGAATTATGACATGAGCTTGGTAGAATGAGATATTACTTAAGTCTTGCGTAACTGGCGTGAAAAGCGTGACCATTGTCCTCTGGCTAAAGCTTGAATTACTTCCGGTGCTCCTAGCTTTGCGGCTATGGGTTTTGATGAGGGGGATGAATTCAAATATGCAATTAAAGCTACTGAAACGACATTATGTTTCATTTTACTAAAGAAACCAATCACAGTGACAGCCCTCAAATAAAGCGACCAATCATCCATGTATCCATAGATTCGTGAGCAGGGAAACCTCTGAAATGACTATCTCCGTGGAAGTAATGACTAGATAGGGCAGATGGGCTTTTTCCTAAATGGAAAATAAAGTTCAGTGGTTAAACTGTAAAAGTTTATTAGGAAATGGAGATTAATGAAATAAATAGACAAAATAGAAATTGAATTATCACACGAAGACTCCATCAATCGCATAATACAACCTTAATTCAGTACAGATTTCATGGGATAAATGATCCTGATTCGAATTTATTTTTCCGACGAGGCAACCATACTTCGAAAAGATAATAAGTAAAATTTAGATATTTCGGTTCTGTTATAAAGTCCAGCTAGACTGAAAGATTGCACTCGAAAGAAGTATCGAACAAATCTTTAAAGATCATAAAAATTATTAAAGTGCAAACTGTATTTGAAAATTCTACAAACAATATTCGTTCATGAAATACATCAATATACAAAGTGGTCTTTACGTAGAATATGTTGGTTAAGATTACATGAAGATAAATTCCAGCTAATGTTATGAAGATCGTACATAGAATATTCAAAATTACTGAAAAACAAGACAAAACACGAGACTGAAATTTAAATTGAACTGATCACAAAGGATTAGGGGATTTAAAGGATTAAAAGGATTAATTAGTATCACAATAGACATAATATCTAACGATGATTCTGTTTCTAAATTCAAAAACATTGTATTATCAGCTTACTGTCACGTGTGTTCTGTACGTTAATTTCGAAAGTATTATGGAGCTAATAAACACTTGCAAACAAGACTCCAATACATTAT
The DNA here is from genome assembly GCA_003401595.1 of Venustaconcha ellipsiformis. Classification (NCBI taxonomy): domain Eukaryota; kingdom Metazoa; phylum Mollusca; class Bivalvia; order Unionida; family Unionidae; genus Venustaconcha; species Venustaconcha ellipsiformis. Next base: position 34,847 of record QKMX01351500.1, read on the forward strand.
GGGCAAGGCAAACGGTCAAGCATATACAACAGGAATTAGTCTTCGGATCAAACACATCTACGGCAAGGAATATCGCGAATGTTACACAAAGGTTACGAGCCTATAATATATAGAGAAATAGATCTACGAACATTTACAGTAAATGAAGGGATCAGATCTAAAGATGTTACTATATTGATCTTTACAAGAAAGAAAAAAAATGATGCTATTAGGTTATTCCTATTTTTGAAAAGATAACAACCGAAAACAAAGTAAGAGGTTACTATCATTTAGCTAATACGAATACTAACATAAATAAGGTTAGTAAAAATTAGCCAAAATGTATTAACCCAGTCTGCATCCACAATGCATCAATCTATAATTTTCGTCTGCTTATGAAGACGATTTAGTATTCAGCATATTTGAAAAGAGAGACTTAAGAAGTTGTTTTAGTCGGGTTCCTATATATCTTCCAGTTCATGGGACAACGGTAAGAACAACTTACCAACATATTTAAGTGTTGTCTAATACATTGAATCCATGAAAAGTTTTGAAAACATAGAGCCCAAATTTTCAAAAGAGAAATAAAAATAGCATTAATCCCTGCCAGCACATAGATGATTTTACAATAGTTTGAAAAGAAACTTAATTACCACCACAGGGTTTTTGTTTTTTTTAGACTCAAAGCATGGAGTATATTAGAGGCGAATAATAAGTTTAAAAAGGATGTTATCAAACTTATCAAATTAAAAAATATTATGCGATGTTCATGACCACAAAGGCATGAAAGATGCCTATAACATAGTCACATTATTGAAGAGTTTAGGAATATCAGCATAAATAATTACAAACAAGATCCTGCACTTTACTGCAGTGTACAAGGCCGACAAGTCATTGGAGTTTGAAAATAACTAAAGTAGCATTAGAATATCTTACAGATTTTGAAAATTTTCCCGATCAAGCAGAAATCACTGCAATGCTCATGATACTACATAGATTTCGTAAGCAAATTATGAACAAAATGTTAAGGATAGCTTTCAAAATTAGAGATGATTGAAAATACTATAGGTTCAGGTCACACATTATATGCCTATACCATTTAGGGGCTGACAATGTCTCAATACACGCCTATTAAGAACTGTAGACGGACATCCAAACAACAAAATCAAACCATTAAAGACAATATAAAGTCCTGACAGCTGCAGGTTCATTTTGTATTAAGTATAGGCATAAAACTTTTACCAAGATTTAAACGATAACATCAAACCTTATGACACAAGAAACATAATATATTTTGTATCCTTTAAACAAAACAAGAGTCCCGCCATTTCTTCATTTTGACTGTTGAGTGTTGAAACCATCTCTATATTCTTCGGCGATAACAAATACTACCAATTTGATGATGTGGTTGACATACTGTATGATACCATTTTCGTTTAGGACCAGCTATACATGCAATGAAGTCCATTGCAGAATCGATATAGCCATCAACATGCAATGAGTAGAGATAACAATATATTTTCAAGATATCACTTTCAATTTAATAGCAGCAATAACAAGATTTTCAAGATATCTGCTGTTGTGGCTACAATGAATATCAGATCGGCATCATTTTCATTTAAGACCAAATAATAGACATCGTGAGAAATCTTATAGTGGAAACATCAAGTTGGTTTGACTATCCATTGATGAGGAATAGATGTAACAAACTTTTCGAGAGGGCTACCATGATGGCCATTTTCATTTAAGGCCAACTAGACAGAGAAAAAAAGTCTATTTTTAGCGAAAACGCCATGTTGATATGACCATCCATGTAGGAGGAGTAGAAATGACAATATTTTCAAGATGGCAGCTATGGTGGCCATAATAGACGTCAGAACGGCATCATTTTCATCTAGGACTAATAAGATATCACAGATATCATATTATTCTTTCAATGAAAACCACATTTTCGTATGAATATCAATATAGATAAAGGCGGGATTACAAAGATTTTACAAATGGATAACAAGATTTTCAAGATAGCTGCTGTTGCGACCACATTGGGCCTCGTGTTAATATCATTCATAGCAGAAAACCCCATGCTGATATGACCTTCCATTCAGAATGAGTAGCGATAACCGTCTCTCGATACAGCTAACGTCCAAACAATCTTGAACCTCACTTAGGCATCATTTATATTTAAGACCAGCTAGAAACCATGACAAGTATTTTAAATGAAAATCAAAGATAGACAGCCAATCCATTAAGGAGAAGTAACGATAGCAAGATTTTCAATATGACCAACTTGATCACGGGAACTATGTGTGTATTAAGTTTCATGGAAACCCTTCAAGTAGTTTTGAAGGAATAGCGATAACAAACTCGTAAAACAGACTGTCGGATGACGGACGACGACCATCTCATATGCTCTTCTGGTTTATAATCAATAGAACTATGAGTTGCTATACAAAACTAGTGTGACTTTAGAAGTTCGCTCTATTCTTGTTGTAATGATAATGACAAGAAAATGGATGCAATGGCACGAAGACATCTGTCGACAAACAATATTTGAAACTCTAAATGTGTGAAATTGTCTTTCAAGTCAACATGTTAAGCAGAAAGAAAATAAATTAAAAATATTGTACCATCGAGTGTTACATGATAATTGTGTACATACGGTTGTTGTATATGTTAAGACGACAAGATATTTCATGGAAAACGAAAACACACTTTCATACGTTATTCAACAATTATATAATCAAAAGAAATAGTCGAGCCTCATTAAATTTTATGTATATATGTATTTTGTTTTATTTTTACTTTATTTCTTCCCTCATATTCACTGGTAATTCATAGTTTTCGATTTACTTCTTATTTTTGGAATAAAGATCAGTCAACACCTAAGATTCCTTCCCATGTCTTTTATGACAGAGTTGTGTTTCAGCACTATAGTCCACTCTAATAGTCTTTATTATATAAGTGTTAACCTAGATTACCAGCTCCGGTTGCATAGTGGTTAGAGCGTTCGCCTCGGATGCGGGAGGTCGT
>QKMX01351500.1:38055-49035 GCA_003401595.1 Venustaconcha ellipsiformis
GAGAGAGAGAGAGAGAGAGAGAGAGAGAGAGATGACTTAGTCTGCAAACATTGGTATAATTCCGCCGCCCACAAATAAAAGGAAAATCACTATCTGTTTATATTTCATAAGGTAAGACTAAATATGGTAACGGGCATGAAATCTCTTTACCTGCTAAAATAATTCAAAGTACTAAAACATTTGAGTAGGAAATTCTCCCAAAAGAGTAGTATTTGTCCCAATGCTATCATATATTATACCCCAAATCGACTGGTTGACCCGAAAGGTCGAGCATGTTCATAGAAAGGCTGCAATGTTCGTTCCGCCAATAATCTCTTTCATCAGCTGTGGGGCTGCAAAAGCGGATGTGACTTTGACGAGTGCTAATGAGCTATATGCTAGATCAGAGTGTAAATCAGCTATGGGACTGACAAAATGATGCTTTTTTCGAGAGTGCAGATATACTATACACCTTACAGTCTAAAAAAAATGGAGCTGTCTGCTTTGTACTGATAATAGTACCAAATAACAGAAAATCGAGATAGAATTTACAAGGAAAGTGGAAATTAAGAAAAGTACTTCATCAATTGCATATGTGCCAGAGACATTTTTCCCCTAAAACCTAGCTTACTTTGGATACAAAAATTTCATGCAAATTTCTGTAAATGGGGACGCTTTTAAGTTCTTCAACCATGCAGAAAAAATGAGTTTTTTGTTAATTAAAATTCGGAAGATACATGAGGCAGGCCGAATTTGTATTGATTCTGAAAACAAGACATTTTACAAACTATGTATCTAATGCATTGTGTTTCTATTATATATTTTCCATTATCTTTTAATAAGCCAATGAGTACGTTACACAGAATCCAGACAGTAAGCTATAGGTTAAACTTTTATAATGCTGTCCACACTTTCCATTTAAATCGTTCTCAACACTTACCTTTCGATAGCTTCTGATTCTTTCCGCATTACCAGACGTCATCCTTTTCCTGTCAAGACCTTGGGCTGCTATCAGTATTATTCCTATTACAATAATATTTAATCCAGATAAAAATTGAAGTTTACCATTCCTTCTGCTAGACATCTTGTTGAAATAATGATATCCCATGGTGGTACAGATATAGAGTCGATCAAACTAAAATGCATATTTTTTCTGTACATCTAATGGATTTCCTAAAAACGGTTGACATGCCATTATGCAAAATCAGTCTGTGAAGCTGGTCATCCAATACGTTGTCTGGTACACTATACGTCCTAATTTAAAATGGTAGCTGTCTCTGGTGCTGCTACTAATGTGGTATTTCTTGAAAACCATATATTTTCCTTCAACACCTGGGTGTAAGGTGGACAAGCATCCATTCCTGATCGTTCTCGGAAAGAACTAAATGTGTGTTGACCTGTCTTGTTCGTAACTCGTAAGAATTATGCATTTGGCACTGCCTGGTTTTAACATCAGGAGCAAAAGATGGTAACTGCCCTGCTATTTCCTAGTTGTTGGTGATTTTGCGAACAATGCTCAACTTAACCTTCTGTAAACCACACTTTAGCGTCATTAATTTTTGGTGGATGCAGTCATTACCGCATCTTAGCGACAGAAGATTTGAGTGTTTAGTTGATGCTTAATACTTCGGTATCTCATTTTTGACAAAAATATTTCTGGCATATAGTTTATCGCAAACATCGCTGATATTTTTGAAGCTAAAATTTGTGTTTTTCAGTATTTTTACAGTATTTCAAGGGACGGTAATTCGAGAAATGCAGACCCTGTATATATCTTTCCAGTGTGCTGTCTCTTTATGACTTGCAACTTTTCATTCAACTATATCTATCTTTGCATTTAACACTAATTATAGCGACCTCATCCACAAATTTATTTCCCAAGGTGGGTCGAACGACACCAAGGAAGTTGTCTTGATTTTTTCAAAATATTTTGAAAGATCACATCGTAAAAATATTTTCTATGTGCTTTTAAAACTGAGAGAGGTGGCGTCATCCACCATGGCTTATCCGGGTTTGTGTTTTTTTTTCTCAGAAGAATATTATCTGAATTTCACAAAGGCAGCAAACAATTGAGCTATGAAATGTATGCACCGAGTTTATAGGAGCATAACATTTCCCTATTTTTTCGATGTCGGTGTAAACAGGAGTGAGTTCGTTCGTAATATCTGCTTATTCGAAAGTTTTGAAACTTTTTAATAGTAATAACACGGTTTATTACTTGAAATTAAATTATGCAAAAAGTAATTCGAGCTCTGTTGGATACCAAATAAGCTATGCAACGAGTAATTCAAGCTCTGTTTGACACCACTGAAGCTATGCAGGAAGTTAAGTCTTGCTCTGTTTTACACCGCTGAAGCTATGCAGGAAGTAATTCAGGCTCGGTGTGACACCTATGGGGCTATGCAGGAAGTAATTCGGGCTCAATTTGACACCACTGAGGCTATGCAGGAAGTAATTTAGACTTGGTTTGACACCACTGAGGCATGCGCAAGAGAACGGTTGCAAAGCATCATAGAACAATTTAACTAGACAAACACCGGGATCCATATTTAAAAATTTCTCTCACCTTTTTTTATTATGTGACTGAAGGAACAATATGGATTGGAACGTTCTAAACCCTGGTGAATACTTACCGTCCATACATGACACAGAAATATAACGCGAGAAGTTTATTACAACTTGTTATAAATATGTTGTATGTTCATTTCGTGAAACAATATGGTTGAGTCGAACCTTTATAGCATAACATAGATTTTATATTTTTGCCATATACTGAAAACTGGTAGCTGCATGCAATTTTTGGAGTAAAATCTTGCATTTTTTGCCGTGAAAATGTTGTATATTTGTTACAAAGAATTCAAGAACACATTGGATAGCTCTTACTATGCAAAGGCGTTATCAGCTACAAGGTTCATGCAAACGGGCAGAAATCTTTCAATATCATTGTTTCCATAATAACAGTGTTATCGGTAGAAAAGGAACAAATTTACCCTTGATTTCATTTCCGAGCAATTAGAGCCCAATAGTGATAAGCCATGTCTGAAACCAAACGTCTTAATAAAGTCAATGAAACAGCAAAATAGCTTATTTTGCACAATTAGAATTCTAAGAGAGTGAAGAAAAAAATATGATCTGTTGAAGAATAATTATTTCTGAACTTTGTCTGGTCTTATGTTAGACTTTTGTTATAAATAGACAAATTTATTTAGTATCTTGCTATGTACAGATTTATAATGCTTATCTCAGTAGTTAAGCGATGTTATTGATCTATATTTTTGTGGATTATCTAAGTCACCTTTCCGTTGATATAAATCGGTCTAATAATAACTTCTAGCCATGCTCTAATAAGATTCCAGAATCCAAAACTAGATTAATTAAATACATACAAATAAAAAGATATAAATAGTACTTTTTATATGCTCGTTTAGAATCATATCGTTTTCTGGAGTCTTATAATTTAGCTGAAACTTAACACAGTCTCGAATCTCATCCCAAAATGGATAAATTAAGTGCAACATCGCTTTCGTCTAAATAAATATGAACAGTAAAACCAAAGTAATATATTGCAGTGTCATAATATAGAGCCTTCAAAAAATTATGTAGACGTTGTAATGTTACACTATCATTTTTCAGATGTATAATTTAATCAATATAATATATTCCCTAATCTAAAAATTTTCTGAATTTATTCTATAATATTTATTGTAAAAATAGAGATGCATGTATTCATTGACTATTATATTAAATATATTTTACTGTCTCCGTTCATTATTAGTCTTCCTAATTAATTAGTATTATGAGAACCTATCAGCTGTTTATGCAAAGTGGCACTGGCTTGCACACCACGGATGACCATTTGGTCGCTAATACTAATATTATGATTTTATTTTAACTAGTTTGTGTTGTTGTGTTCGTAAATATACTTACAATGTTAAATGCATTAAGATTCTTTTAACAGTAAAATTAACATGTTTATTACCACAATTTTAGGTCATCTCAGGTCTATTAATCTGAGTCTTCTAAGTATTTGTAAGGACAACATCAGCTTTGAATCCTTTCCATTTTAAGGAGTGTATTTTTGTTTTTGCAGTTCTATCAAGTTTCCAAAGATGAATCTCGATGTTAATCAAGTGTAACTACCAGAACACAATTATTCGAGTTATCTCAGAATAAACAATGTTTCAAACCCTCCAAACAAAATGGTGCATAATCTGTAACAACCGTTTGACTGTATGTCAATGCATCTGTTTCTTTGCATTTACGACATGAGTCATTCTGTATGCAACTCAATTAAGTCTTTTTTTTATTACATGTATAACTTATTATGACTTTGAGATACTTAGTTCATATTGAGGGACATGCATTTTATTTTATTAACTCACGATAGTTCAATCTTTACAACTAATATAATGGATAATAAGTTTATTTTTGCTATAAATCTGAGTAAGAATGTTGTTAGGAGCATCTATATTTTTGTAATTTTTATCCATGACTGTAAACTGTAGTGATTTATCTATAGGTAATTTTTGTACACGGGTATATAATCTATCTTAAGATATTAAGAATGCCTGTAGGTTGCATAGGATTTATAAACAGCCATGGGTAATATTCTAATAATAAAAATTATTTTTTATAAGTTTGCGGTTATTTCCGATTGGACAGGTCAGGCATGAAGGTTCTTAGAACAATGAGGTTATTTCCCATTGGTCAGTTAAGATGGGTTCTTTTACAATATGGAGTATTCTGTTACGAAGTGAGTATGAGAAAATTGCGTTTCTATATTCTGTCTGTGTATAAGTAGGTAGGGCTGGACAATTATTTCGTTCTTATTTCCTATTCTTATGTCCTATGTTATTGTAATAAATTTAGTCTCCACGTAGTGTTTAGATATTATTTGAGAGTAAACATTTATAGGAATTACCCACTGGAATTACAAAGTGCTCAGTGGATTAAAATATTATTATGGAACTATTGTGAAATTATTCAAAGGTGTTCAGGATATTGCCATTGTGATATAGCTGGACTGTTGGCAGACCAGTACATTCAACGATTTGGAATGAATTCAAAACATTCGAATCTTGAAGATTTGAATAGAAATGTTTTAGGATTATTTTTGGATTTAATTCATACTACTGTAAGTTCCTCTTAAAGTTTCATTTCATAACCTAGATAACTAAATTGTTTGTTAAGTTTTACAGAACTCGATGGTTTTGCTTCTTTCTGTTAGCTATGGCAATAGAGAGGTAACAATATTTTAAGCTAATTGGACAGCACCTAAAACTTTTTTTTCCAATATGCCTCTATAAAAATGAAAAGGTTGGTCCTTATGACAAATAAGATTCCATGAAATCAATTTTCTTACAAAATTCCACCATACAATCCTCAAGTTTCAAGATGTCCAACTAGGAAATGGTCAGCAAGAATGTAATATGCATTATGCATAATCATTTCACACAGTGACGTCTTAACAACATTGTAGGTTCTGAGCAAAGCAATGCACTGGGACCCCCTACCAAACCTACTGTTCGTTAACAATATGGGCAGCATGATGCCCAGTGTGTCCATGCCTTAAGATGGCACTTAATTCACATAAATGTAACCCCTATATCAAATACCTCAATTCCCATGGTTGGTGAACTTATCCAAATTTGGCATCACTATTTACATCAACAATTTTTTTATTGACTTTCAATCACATTACACAGTCTGAGTCCCTTCAGTGACAGTCACACAGTATTATAGCAACCATAGAGAAGCAGGAGCAAAAAGTAACACAAAACAGCTTTTCTACTGGGAGAGGACCCAATAAATAATTTTGCAAGGTAATGGGGATGAGGAAGGGCAGAATTTCATGCTATGTCACATGTTCAAATGTTCCTTTTGTGATCAGCAGCATCTGATTTTCTTCTAATGTTTTGGATATGGTACTGAAATCATAATCTTATGCAGAGATAATGACAAATTCAAGTCTCAAGAATAGTCCATCATTATCCCAAACATTTTGTCTTGTTTAATTTTGTTCTACTTATTACTCCTAACAAACTGCACAGACCCAGATCTGCTGGTTCATTCAAGCCTCAATTAGTTTTTATTTTTAAATTTTGTCTGAAATGATCCACAGATAACAAACATTTTGTATCTATCCTAATGAATGGTTAACAAAAAGTAAACTCTTACTGCAGATCAAAGCAATCATGTAACATTAATAAAATATTGTTTGAGCTTTCATTAGCAAATTAAATCTAATGAATGTGTTATTTTAATATTATTACACAATTTCAAAGACATATGTATGTTTTTAATCCTACATTGATTAAGGCACAAATATGTAAATTAAAAGTAAAAATACAAGGAAATAATGTGCCAGTTACTTAGGAAGAAGTTACAAGCATATACACTGCAAGATGAATATTTTTTCCTAGTAGATACTTTTTAAAATCATGCATTGACTTTATTATGCTTCACATATTTATTTATTTATTATTTATTTATTTATTATTGTTGCTGAAAGCACTACTGCAAAAAAGTTTCAGTTCAACATGTCTGATGAAAACTTGTAATGGATAATAAATATGTTCCTCCCAAGAGAACTATTTCAGACACTTCCCGGTCACTCTTCTCTACCAACACATATTATGATCTCTAAAGAGATGCAGGATTACAGAAATTACCTCATGTCACATTAGCTTTTAGTATTAATGATGCAAAGAAAACTTTACAAGATCAGAATAAAATGCAGATACAATCTTTTTGGATGAAATAAACTTTCATAAAGCTTTTTTTCTGGCACATTTCTGGCACATATTTCTGTGTGATGTCACTCTGTCAAGTTTTAGCTCTTTATGCTTGTACTCACCCCCAGCCCAGTAGCATGACCCAAGGAACATAATACAAAGTCTATCATATGTATGATGCCTATCCAGGCTTTCAAATCTATTTGTCTTAAAAAAATATTTGAAAATGTGAAATTTTTTGCACATCAAACCTTTGAAACTCTCTATGGGGCTCCAGGGGAAGGGGCCAGAGATGACAACAAATGTTTTTAGAATTTCATAACTTTTGTATAATTTTATAACACAAAAATTTTTTTTAGAATTTAATAACAAAAGTTTTTTTTAAATTTTATAACAACAAATTTTTTTTAGAATTTTATAACAACAAAAATGTTTTTTTAGAATTTTATAACAACAATTATATTTTAGAATTTTATAACAGCAAATATTTTTTAGAATTTTATAACAACAAATGTTTTTTAGAATTTTCAGTGAGGAGTAGTCTGGAGGAGATAAGGTCATGGACAAACAGACAGACAAACTGATAGACAGATGAAATGTATCACAATATAATGAATTAAAACAGGGATAATTATACTTAAAAAATGCAAGAATTGTTTAAGTAAAATTTGTAATTTATTCAGTTAATAAAGCCTTCTTAATGTCACAAAAGGAACTACTGAGTGCTTACGATAAAACACATAAGGTGTACATTACAAATCTGCATTTCAAACAAAAAGTTTCTTTCAGTCCTGGATTAAGTAAAGTGAGGATAAAGCATGAATATCAATGATTCACAGTAAGATGAGAGAACATTGTAACAATCTGTGACATCAAAGAAGACTCATCAATGAAATAGTCCAGTAGTAAAATTCTGTATGTTACACTGATCAAGGCACTACACATGTTAAATAATAACAAACATACTTTTGTCATCAGTTAAAGAAAAACTCATATGCAGAGACCATAATCACTGGAGATCACTAGAAATTCATACGCTATATATTTTAGGAGAGTAAATAAATCTTATAATTAGACAGACTGGTTCAATTTTTCAAAGAATAAGCACAAAAATAATGACCTGACCAAAATTTAAAATCAACTGTAAACCAACATAGGTGTAAATGACATGGTGGCCACATATACTCACTCTAAAGCATAAAAATTTCATCTTTCATAATGAATGAAGTTTTGATTTTTATATTATCCTTGTACATGTACTGTATACATATCATAACATGCAAAAGACACATGAACAGTATTTTGTACAAAACAGGCCAAGAGGACAAGAGATGATATTAAAATTCTAAAATCTAAAATAAATGCGCTAATGCATGTATTTAGAATGATATCAAACCATAATTAGCATAGTTAAACTCTGTACTCAATATAAATTATGTAGAAGATTACAGTAGAATATTGCTTTCATACATTGGTTTGCTTGACCATGCAGCTGCACATACATACATGAGCTTGCTTTTTAAGCATTGTTTTATATAAAGCTGAATCATGGTGGTTAACACAAGTGGTTTCATGAAGCCATAGCAAAGCTTGATTATGGAATATATGTCATTCTGCAGACCCTTGACAATCAGCCAGTCATTGGACCCATGCAGGTTGTTTACCTTTACATAACTCTATTGGGGAATCCGACAGGGAACCTTTCATCGCACTAGTAAAATCTGACCATGCTATCACATTTCCAAGTTTCTTCTCACAGCTGTATCGCATGCTTTCAATTTCCTTCAAGGGCAGCTCAGAATCCCACAAGTTGAGCTGTGTCAACTGACCAATGAAAGACTCCGCCCTGGAAAAGTTACCGCCCAGGGAATCTTGTTCTTGTCCGATAATAAATTCTCCACCACCTGGTCATATTTGGTTTAATGAAAAAGAAAGGAAAAAATAAAACTATGTAAAAGAGATTAGTTGCAACTGCACATATTAGTGAAAAAAGCATGCCATATATCAAGGGAGATAAGCTGGTTTCTGCCTCTTGATTTCATTTCTTTTGAACAAGTTATTATTTCAATCTAGAATACTCATGAAATATAAAATTTAAACTGTTTTCATTTGTGCATTTTTAACCCATACTAACAAGGTCAGTTACAAGTGCACAACTATAAAAATAATTGTGGTAGGTCATATTGCTAGCATTACATGTGGCCAATGGTAGATATGGATTATAACTGCATGCAAACATAACAATCTATATTGCACATAATCCCAATACAATATACGTTAAGCATAATTGTTATAATTATTCCAAAATCATCAAATAATTTGCTACATTCCATAATACCTTTGTTGATGTTTGTTACAAATAAAACTGTTGAGCTCTCAAGCAATAAATTTTATAAATGACCTTGGGAGAGCTGTAGTAGTAGCTCAGTTGGTGATGTGTTTGACTTGCAATCCAAGAGTTGCAGGTTTGACACCCACCCAGACCATCCTGAGTCAGCTGCCTTCGTGTGTCCTAGGGTAAGGCATTTGTCTCCTATTTCCTCTGCATGATATAGGCAGTGTAATATATGAAAAGTGCCATTACCCCCCCCCCGATATTCTTTTCTGTAAATCACTTTAAAGTTCAAAAACAACAACTCAATACCTATCAATGGATATTATAACTAATAATTAAACTTTTTATCAGTGTCATAGTATTAAAGAATCTTAGCTAAATGTGTCATTTTTTATATTTTATTTCTAAAAATATTTTTTTTAATCATGCGGCCTAGTCTCTTTCAAGTATTTCCCCAAAATTCACTCATGGGGCTTGCATTGTAAATGTGATGGATTAGGCTTATCAATGAACATTGCTTTCTTGGATTAAATGAATAGTTAAATTTTGTCAATGTTGAAAATGGGCTCGTCATCAAATATGGGATTATCGTTCAAGAAATATGGTAATTATGATAAATTTTGTTTTCTGTTAACCAAGGCAGTGGTAAACCTTGAAACACTGTTGAGACTGAGACCATAATGGCCAAGGAGGATTTTCAGGAATCAACACAAAATCTGTTTCTTCCCTTTTCTTTCCAGTTGCTGAGTAACAAAAGTTTTTGACATAGTCTTGAATAATCATAATTTTGATTCAAATAAACTACTGAGTTATAATGACTAAGTTATGTTACATATTCACAACATGTCTAATGTAATCCAAGACTCTAAGTCTTATCTTTGACCTTGAACCTGAGATCATCAGAATTGCAGATTATAAAACTCTCTGGAACGTAAGGTAATCATACTGTCTATTGAATAACTATTACAATAGTCAAATGAATGGACTGACATTATACTGGCCAAAAAGAATTTATAGAAATTTATGCTATATCCATTTCTTCTGTCCTTTAATTCTTTTTAACTGCTGAATATTTAACCCATTTCTGATAATCCTGAGATAACACCCAACATACCAAAATCTGTTAAAAAATATTTTCTCAATGTTTGAATTAACATTTTTCTAAGATTCCTTTAAGCACAGTACACAATTTTTTTGTCATGTCATTTGACCTTCAACTCATATCAGAAACAAGATCATTGAACAGACAATGTCAATCAATACCCATATGCTATGTTTGGTTGAATCTATAATTATTATTGTTTTGTGATATATTCAAAAATTGCATTTGCTAATAAAAAATAAATTCATAGTTCGTTGTATTATCATGCACACAAACTAGTACAGTTAAAGCCCAGAGCCGAGTCCTTGACCTTAAAATTAATGTCAAATTGCTATAAACCTTTTCATTGGAATGAAACTAAATTCAAACTCTGGTCAAATTTCATTTGTATAAGCACAAGTCACTGATAATGGTGACTAAAAAAGCAGCTGAAAACTTCTAACTCACGACCCCAATGATAAATGTCTGATTTCTCAAATTCCTTCACTACAGTGTGGATATGATGTAGCTTCCAACTCATGACTCCAATGATAACTAAGTCTGATTTTCAAATTCCTTCACTAAAGTGTGGATCCAGATCCACACCATTTTCATTGAGAACCATGCCACCACTCATGCTAAATGAGTGGTGATAAAAATAATTTAAAGATGGCTTCTATTGTACCATTTTGGAGAAGATTCAGAGCCAATTATATTCTGCTACAATATAATAGTATTTGAGTGAAAACCATATGATGATAGAACCATCCATTCTGTAGCCCTCTAAAGACTCAGTATGGCCATCAGGACAGCCATTTTTAAGATCTGATCATCATCATTTTGATAAATAA
>QKMX01351505.1:8436-25679 GCA_003401595.1 Venustaconcha ellipsiformis
TGATCTCCAACTGAGAAAGGCAGGTTATATTCAACAAGAACACTCTCAATAAATGCTTCAGCACTGGTAGTTTGCAGGACTTAAGTAGGTAGCTTAAAGTACTCCAGAGCTAAAATCTGCTGAGGTTGTTCTTAATTTTCGCAATATCTATATTCTTTTTGCTAGCAGTGTGCATTTTGACATCATTCTACCACATGCCCACATATATATTATTATATAGTACATGTATGACAGGTAAAATGTAAGCAATTATATGAACCCCTGTGTACAATCCCAATTCTAAAATTTGCAGCACACTACTGTGTGAAAAAATTATACTGCCCATCGATGTTTCATGGCTAAATGCAAGGGCCAATTTTTGGTGTGCACCAATCTATCCTTCACTTTTTGTGAAATACATATACTGTGCCTTGGAGGTGAAAACATTTTAACTGTAGTGTACCTTAATTGCAAAACAGTATTAATCTAAAAGATGAAATGTCAAACGATTAATGATTAGTGGTGTCGACACATGTAGAGCAAAATATGAACTCAAGCAAATTAAAATATATGCTAATCTTTCAATAAAAAATTCCCACACTCAAAAAAATCAGTCTTCATTTAGTGTTTGTTTTAAAAAATTACAGTTGCTATGAGTATGTACATGTGCCATTAAAAAAATCATGGTTTTGATCATGAACATTTGCAAAATTGTTCTTAATATTGATTATATACTTTACAATGCTTGCTTTAGGGTAAACTATAACAATTCTAACATTGCACCTAGTAATACAGGGCTTTTACTGGCATCAGTGACCACTGCTGCTACTTTGACTAGCACTTAATGGGATAAAGTTATTTTATTCCTGATTTAAGAAGATTCAGAATTCAGGAATTAGTTATTTTTTTCATGCAGCATGAATTGCTATTGAGAGTCATGAAACTTATGCCAAAACTGTGAAGGTTGGCAGGTCTGTATTCTACTAGATTTGTTCCTTGTTCATATACATTACCCAATCATAATACCTTAGGAGAAGAGGTAAGAGGTAGAGGGAAATAAAACCTCTTACACCTGAGAGATGATCTCTGGTCCCCTAAAGTTTTTGAGATGGCTTCTAGGTAACTCAACTGGAAAATGAACTCTATATGTTTCACGCTACTGGTTAGTTGGCACTACTTACTAAGGGAGACAGCTAATAAAATCCAATAGACGCTGCTAGGACAAAACACTAAAATATGTTTGATTTGCCAAGGTAAAGATAGGGATATCATATCAGAACTTTGGCTAGCAAAGATGGAACTGGTAAGACATGAGGTTGGAATTTTGGCACTCCAACTTGTCCCCATTAGGTCCATCAAAGGTTGAGCTCATCAAGCATCTACTGAGTGAAAATTGAGGGATGAAGACACCATTCCATTTGTATTAGAGTCCACAAGCAGGCAGCTTAGGATATGTCAGAGAAAATCCCAAACAAGAATACACAGGCCTGGGGACATGGTTCTGCTTTGCTGCTTGGTATGATCAACCACAATGGAGTTGTTGGAAAGAATGATAATTCATTCTCATGTAGGTTCTCCAGCCACCAATGACAAGCTTTCATATGTTTTCATCTTGAGAATGTTGATCTGTAAATAGTGATCCTGTGGGGACCATTCTTCTATGGTGTCCTGAAGGGTAGGAGACTTGCCCCACCAGTTATTTGTGTTTACATACAAACTAATCATGATTGCCAGAGGTATCCCTGAAGCGAGTCCAAAGTGATTTCCCTGCTGCAAGATGCAACCTAATATTGTGCACATTGTAAAAGTTGGTCCACTGGTCAAGGCCCACACTGACTGTGTAGCATCTACACTGACAGTATTAGAACCCATTGTTTCATCCCATCATGAGCATAAAGAGTTGATTGAACATACTTAAGCTGATGATCGAGTGATAATTACTGTATCTGGAATAACTCTGGGCAAAGGCTTAAACATGACACACGGAAACTACTTATTAGGTCCACAAGTCAACATAATAAATATTCCCCTTTTGGCAATGAAAGATTGGAGCCTTCTCCATACTTGGATCTATGATAAGTTGGGCATGAATGTATATTACCTGAGGTTAAGTTTCTCATGGAATGCTAGTGAAAATGATTGACATCCCTTGACTCTTCCACTTAGCTCATGAGAACTGTGATTTTTGACAGTTGTAAATTCTGTAGGACTGCTTCCAAGTGGTATGTGCTCTTGGGATATCCTTGCAACTTTTGTTGGCTGCCTTGAAAATACTACTGCTCTAGCTGAGACTGTAAAGGAAAGCTGGAATGTATCCTAGTTGAATTGGAGGGGCAGTTCCTGAGTGCAATAAGCCTCCAAACATCTTTAATCTTCCTCAGAAGAGTAATAGTGATCCACACAGGGTTATCCATAATCCAGGGTGGTATGAGACTTGAGTGACATGGACCATAGACATGCATCATGTTGCATCAAAGTATTCAATGAATTGGCCTTATAATCTAACACTGAAGATATAGTGACTACATTCCAGACTAACCTGGGCATAACCCTGACATTAGATTTCTTATTTTCTAATCTGATTTTTTTTATCATGGGTTGAGAGATAAGTTCTGAAGGCATTTGAGTGAATGTTATACCATCGAGCTGAGAATGTCGCTGGTACTTGGCTTCCTAAAAAGAAAGCTTAGAATCCTCATGTTCACATTTCCAACTCACAGGCAGTCATTCATTGACCTCCTTAAGTTTAGCTAAATGGGGAAGAAGCCAAAAAGGAAGGTGTCTCTTCCTCCTGGTTAAAATCTACTGATGCTTTAACTTTATAGTCTTGAATAGCAGTAGGAAGTAGAGGGCATTTTAAAGTTGCCAACATTTTATAAATGTCCGAAACTGTGGCCTTAAGGCCACAATCAATCTGTTCCATGGTCAGGTCTAAGTAAAGCTTTTTTGTAGGAGTTTCATAACCTGATTCCACTTGAAGATCTGGATAAACCCTACCAGATGGCATCAATGACTTAATTCTATCCACTTTGAAACTGTCATTAATTAGGATAAGTAGTGAACATATATAAATCTGGGCATAAGGTTGGCCTGGATGCAGGTGTCATGGAAGATAGTTCAAATATCACTGATACAGGTCGCTCCAAAGGCTTGGCTGGACAGATTTCTCAATCAAATCTCCATCATAGTGAGGGTATGTCATCACTGATACAGCTAAATGGATAGACCTGTCACTAAAGATCACCATAAATCATAGTTCGCTGGACCATCTGATGAAAAAATGCCCAAACTTGGTTGGTTGGACAGCTATCACCAGTACTTGCGGCTGGATGGACAGATTTCTCACTGAAATCCCAATCATATTAAGGTCATTTCACCAATGGCATGTCTAATCTCTCACTAAGATCCTCATAAATAGTACTGGCTGTGCTTGTTTTCTCAAAAGGTCCTCCATGCTGGTGAGATGTTGATGGGCGATCCAAAACAAACCTCATCCACCCGAACTTACAGGCCCAATGGTCAACTGAGGGAAATTATGCTCAGTTGGCTGCCTTAAATTTGGGGGTAACTCCCTATATCATTTTAGAGTTGCCAGTGACAGACTTGATTGTCTTTTTATGTACACTTAGAAAGTTAACATTGTCTTCCTCAACTTATTCTGTTTTTTTTCCATTTGATGCATTATAGCCTACTGCTTTGAACTTAGCATTTCATGCATATAGCTGACATTTCTCCTAAAATGACAAAAAAAAAAAAACAAAGCATAAATTAGAAATTCAGCATGTTTTTAACTCGCTAAGATGAAGTCCATATTGACAAAGTCACTCAGATTTGGCAGAAACTGTACAAATAATGTACACAATCTGCAAACAAATGATTGTTCCACACAATAAATACAAAATGAAAGTTAGATGGTCCAATTTGAACACTAAAATGGCTTGGATTGTTGGAGGTAAGACATATAATGTTATCAATACAGCAGCAAAGCTAAAACTTGTGACATCTGGAGGTGGCAAGGGGAGATAATGGGCAGGAGTTATTGCCATGTCTCTATATAAGCTTGACATAAAAAGCCAATTTTTATTCTGACCATACTGTGATTGGGGAATGTATTTGAAGGAGAAGCTGATATGTGCTTGTGTGAATAGATGTACAGCTTAACAGTTACCAGGCAACCAGGCAAAAGTTATTTGCACTCATGGCAATTTAGAGTTTCCTATAGTTTATTATAGAGTACAATAGCTCAGCTCTGCCAAAAAAACCAGCTGTTAATTAGTAACCAATAAATACTGTAGCAATTAGTTTCAATAATGTTCAGGTTAAATTATATTATTTTTACAAATCATCATTACTGGAACAGATGTATTTTACTTTATTAATTTTAAAGTTCAAGTCACTGCATAACATGATCACATTATATCCAAGTCACAATAGATTGATAGGTGCCAAAAGAGAATGACAGCAATAGTTAGTATGAAAAGAAACAAATTTTTACCAAACATTAACTACACTCTCTTCTTTGCAAAATGCTTTTTAAGGATATGGAATACCTGTATGCATATTCCCTCAACTTGGGCAAAATAAAGTATATCACTGTCATGAAATGTCAATGGAAGGCATCATAACTGTACATGGAAAATTGAAAGAGAACAACAAATTCTTTAAGCTGCTATGATCTAATTTGCAATAAACAGTACAGTTAAGTTGAATGTGTCAGAAGCCAATTCTAGACAGCCGACAGAGTGATCTCTTAAAATGGGTGGCTGCCTAACTAATACATATTCATTTCTACTTAACTTTCATTACTGGGACCTTGAGAATGTGGACATTTCAGACTCAAAACTGTCGTATCAATGTGATCTTTAAAGGCAAGTTTGACTCTATTTCTACACATATAAATCGGTAGATAAAGATCAACATGGCCTCTACTATGTTATCATATAAACTAGTCCAACAAGTTGGCTGTCAAAACAGTTATGTTACAAATGGCCATCTGAAGCATAATAACTATTTCAGTGACCAGCTAATCAAACTACATATATACTCATCAACTCAAATTATCCTAAAGGACTCTTACATACCTGATTGATAAAAGCTTTTGACACAATGCGGGCACTTGAAAACCCTCTCTTGTTTGTGAAATCTGCAATGAACCTCAAGATCACTCCTTCTGATATACCCTAAAAATAAGTGAAGTCTTATTATTCTGCAGCATACTGGTTTGGTGGAAAACAAAGAAACTGCATAGAAAACAAATTTAAGAGCAACAGCTTACATTTAATATCCTGTTAGTTAATTAAGGTCAGCAAAGTAAACAAGAATACCAAAAATGGAATATTGTACACCTATTTGATATTAAACAGTCCCCTATCTAGGCAAGTAATGCACTAAATTAAATGTGCAGAAACACTTTTTTTTTCTTATCTGACTTACCATGACCATGACCTTTGACCTTCTTACCATGGAATCTATATATTTCCTTATTTACCCTAAATGCAAGCCAAGGGCGATCATGGTACTTACTCTAGAATATGAGTTATTCTGCAAAATCCTTTTTATGCTTTGCCACAATGACCGTGAACCCAAAGTCAAGAGGCCTCATCTATACCTCATGTGAGAGACCTACATCAGATGTGGCAAAGAGCTAAAGTTATTATGCAAAAACTGTTGACCTTGACCACTCAACTTCTGACTCCAAAATATTCGCTATGCTAGATGCAGGTGAGCCATAAAGACTGGTACAAGTCAGTGATGTAGAACTAATGTTATTATGCATAAACTATTTATCTTCTTTCAGTCACAATGAATTTTGCCTTTGACTGTTTGATTGTGAATTTGAAATTGGTAATGTATGGACAGACCAACAGAAGGATGGTGGATCGATATTATAACATTATAAACTCCACCGCATGGCTTATAAAAACCTCTGAATCAAAAAACAATCCTCACATAAACATTAAATGTGTTCATAAAAAGTAACTGCTCCACAGCAGAATCTTAAAATTAAACTAAAAAAAAAATTAATCAGAGGCTAACACCCCTCCATGAATGTGTCTATAAATGTGATGGGTATTAAAAATTAATTTAATTTCAGTAATCAAAAATGGTATGTAATCTATGGTTACACAAGTAAAGGCATGGTTATGGTACATTAATGCATATTTTGTAAATAGCAATTGTGAATTTTAAGATTATTCAAGTTTATATGAAACTCATCTGAGCACTTGTTATTTTAATTCTCCCTAAAACTATTCAGATTTGAAACATCATAAAATATAGATGATACATTTAATATAAAGGGGAGAGGGACTTTAATTTTTATTTCTCTATCTATCCATACCCTTCCCACACTCAGGACACTTGTAGGGCTCCTGTTTGCTGTGAATCAGTCGATGACGGCTCATGTCACACTTCTGGAGAAATTTTCTTCCACACTCAGGGCACTTAAACCTGTACTCTTCCTACCAACAACAAAAGTATATTTACTTCATTGTATGTGGTTTTGTACATTTACTGATCAAAAATATATTTATTTCATTGTATGTGGTTTTGTACATTTACTGTACAAAAATATATTTACTTCATTGTATTTGGCTTTATACATTTACTGAACAAAAATATATTTACTTCATTGTATGTGGTTTTGTACATTTACTGTACAAAAATATATTTACTTCATTGCATGTGGTTTTGTATATATTGACAGATACAAAAAGATTTACTTCCCTATATGTTGATTACACTGACAGATACAAAAGAAAGGTTTCTTGAAAATCAGTTAAAAACTTTCCCAGCCAGTAAGATGCAGATTTACCTCTTGAACATATCCAGATTTCAGACCTGATTAAACTTATATTTAATCATGTGGACATAATGGGTCTTACATGCCATCAAACTCTTTATAGAAATATATTTTATCATGATAGTTTTTATGACATATACAAGTTTCATTTACATAAAAAAATTTTAATATTTAGATTTTGGATGGTTATGACTGTACAGGATTGCAGTTTGGGATGCATAGTGGTATTTTTTACACATCTGCCACCCTGACCTTAATTTATGGTTCTAGCTTCACGTATGTGATGCTAAATTGGCCATCCATTCATGTCCTTTGGTTTTCTCTGGTCCTCCAGTTTCTTTTACCACAAAGAACACTTCACCAAATCTCAGCTGCCAAGAGTGCTTAATATAAATCTTAACTTGCTGTCAATCAAAGTAAAATAAACAAAGTTTAAAACTTCAATGCCACACTGTTATAAAGTATTGTGAATTGATTGAAGTTTAAAGGCTGATGATTGATTAAGCATAACTAAGTAACCATTGTATACTTGGTAATATTTACATTGCTAATATTCATTCAAGTTGAATGGTTTAAAGTTTACATTGCTTTTATCCAGTTAAATTGAATGGTTTATCTGCACATTTGTTATCTGCTATGTTGTCAGCACATGAATTGTACAAAACACCAAAAGACAATATTCACGGGAAGTTATTATTCATATACTGTTACACTATTTTGATGAAAGATTTCATTCCCAAAATGTCAAACATTTTATACATAGAAAATTATAATCATTTATGTCTGATAATACAAAATCATAATCAAATGCTTGGTCTTTCCTCATTTCTAACCACTCTTTGTTTATTTTGATTATTGGCACACCATTAAATGCAAATATCATCTTTAATAACTGCATGAAAAACCTACTGTGGGTTTCAAGAATGAAAATTACCCTGATACTGTGTATCATTCTATGTCTAGTGAAGTTTCCAAGGCGTGAGAAAGTGGCTGTGCAGAGGTCACACCTAAACTTTTTGTTCCCTTTCTTACAAATTTGAAGCTCCACTTTACTCACTTGAGTGTGGTTTGCTACACACTTATGACTTGACTTGCACAGTCCAGTTTTATCAATATCCATGAGGCATACAGAATTATTTTCATGTGTCTGATTGTGTTTTGTATGATCTTCCACAGCTGAGAATGATAAATTACAAATGTCACATGTGTAATCCATAACTTCATCTACATCTATTGGCTTTGATATTTGTAAATGTTCCCTTTCTGTAACTGCAGGACCAGTCCGTTCAGTGTATATTTTATTTTTCCGGACCATAAATCCTTCTACTTCTACTGGATTGATATGGATGGTTTTGATCCTGCCATCCCTGGATTTGACTTTGAAGGAAATTGGGGGATGAACTGGCAATTGATCCTTCCTATACCCTTCTTGGTCCTGCATCTTTCTTCTTGTTAACTCTAGAACCTGTGACACTGTCATGCGAGAAGTAACAAGTTTCTCCTCATTATTACTTCCCTTTGTCCTCACCAAAGACACTGAGGATTTGAACTTTTTATTAATTTCCACATTAGTACTTCCTTCTGACCCCACCAACGATATAGGGAGATTTAACTTTTTATGAATCTTTTCATCCTTTCTGTTGGGGCCTAGAGGAGGAACTTGGTCCTTGAAAGGTACTGCTGAACTCAATTCAGTTGGTGATAAGCACTGTGTTGCTTCATCTACTGAGGTAACTTTGGAAATGGGAATATATGTGAATGAATTAGTTTTTTCTCTCATATAACTCACATTATTTGATCTTTTATCTTTAAAATATAAGCTTTCTGGAATTTGCCCACTTTTCTCTGTGAAAACTGTACATGGTTTGTTTGTATTGATAGCAACTGTAGGAACTTCCTTTCTATTGTAAGTTTTATATGTTGACGGTTGTGTAGCTTCACCTACTTGATTTGAAGTGAACAGACTTTTGGACTGTACAGTACTATGTTTGATTATTGTTTGAGAAATTATCTCCTCTTGATCTAAATGTTTTCTTGCGTTTTCACATATTCCAACATTATTATCAGCCAATTCAGCTACCAATTCCTTTACAAAAATGTGAGACTTTCCAAGTAGACTAGGATTTGAACTAATTTGGTTGTATTCATTAGATACTGTGTGCATTATATTTTCATATGATGGTGCATGCTTATTGGGTTGTTGTTGAGAAGTCAGCTGGTTGCTCTGCTCTACAAACTGGTTATGAGCTAAATTAAGAATCATTCCATATGGACCTGTACTGGACAGATTTTGATCATTAGTTGAGCAAAACTCACTGTCTGTTATTCCTGAATCCAGGGTACTGGATTTTTTTATAGGGACTGAAACAAGGCTACCAATCAGAAATGCTGGTTGTGTTAGGTCTCCTACAGTGGAAGCACGTGGAGCAACAATAACTTGTATGCCCTGACTAGTATTAATTGTTGAAACAATCTGCAGGTGGTCTACTGGTATAATTTGAAGATTACATAAACTGTCACTGACCATACTTGCAGGTTGTGTGGTGAGGGTTGACAGTACACCAGTTTTGGTGATGTTGGTGGCATTTTGACCCACCTGTACATCTGGATTCTCAGCTGATACATGGTCATGGTAAAAATCACTTGCATTTTTATCTTCAATCACAGACTCAGCAATATCAAAAACTGATGAGTGATCAAAATCTGATCCACCTACAATATCTGTCTGACACAGATCAAAGTCAAGCCCTGGTGGCACCGACTCGGGTCTGCCTGCACCATCTGGCCCTGTTAAACGATGATGAGGTTGAAGGGATTGAAGAAGCTGACTGATTTCATCAGTACTTGTATCAAGTTCAAGTTTGTCCCCACCAAGATCCCCCTCTTCTAAAATTCCTGTGCCTGTCTCATGAAACTCCATGCCAGCTTTACCTTCCTTTTGAAGAAATAATTAGCATATCATCTGCTTATTCAAGTCCCTGTCTGTCAAATGAAGTCCAATGAGGAACACATGACTTATGCTGCCATCATTAAGACCTGCTGAAAAGATAAATATCAACCGAATACAGAATTTTCTAACAAGGAGTTATATATTTCTCAGTACAAGGTGGTACACTTTCTCAAGATTATTCATGGATTCCATTTAATCAGTATTATGTATAAAATCGTGAACATAAGGCCGTATCCTGTGTGTGTGTGCATGTGCAAGTGTGCGTGCATGTGTGTGTACACACTCCTATATGTGCCAGACATGTCTAACAGGACTGATTTATGACCCGAATTAAAATTCCCAATGTTGGCATCTGGATTTTATGAGAAAATCATTTTCAATTAACTTCATATTCTTCTGAAGGTACAATGCAACATATTGGAATCTGTCTTAGGGCTTCAGTCAATAGAACAAATATGTAACTTCCAACCAAGGTCCAAGTTTGGAACCTCAGCCACATTTGGAGTAGACCATTTAATTCAAGCAAAGAGGAAATTGCAATGAACAGTTGGGTCATTTCTAAGAGATGGACACAAAATTAATGAAACCAGTTCTACCTGATTGACAATTATATTAGTAACTATGTCCAGGGTCAGCAATAACACTGGGATTGTTAACTCCAGAAAACTTGCTGGATACTGAAAGTTCCCTTTTGATGGGCAAATAAGGTTCACAGGGAACAGGTGGTCAGTAATATCAAAGGCTAAGTAAGATTCAATGTACCCTCTGGCTAGAATCCAAGCTGTGAATATGTCTCCTAAATTTCATACCAGAAACCAAATCACATTAATCTTAACTAAATAAAGTTGTCAACCTGATGATGGTATACAATAATATAAGCCTAGTCACATTACTGACAGACATTAATTACTTACAGTATTGTATATCAACAATTAGGGTCACTGTGCTGAAAATGAAGTCAACTAAAAATGCTGTAATCATTTAGGACTAATTCTGCTGAATAAAAAAACGTGCCACAATATAAAAACAAAATTATCTGAGAGATAACAAAAACAACAACACTGAAATTTATGTCTAAATACATTGTAATAATCAATTAAATATTATAATTAGGAAAGTAGGGAAAAAGTATTGGAAGAAAATGGAAAAATTATGTTTCCAGAAAACATCCTAGCTGTTTTAAATAATACAGAATCTGTCCCTTTCTTATCATGTTATTAAGCAATAGGAAATTAACACCATCAACCATATACTGAAATGAAGAGGACAATATTTTGCAAAGAAATGCTTCTTTTTTTTAAATGAAAAACACATGTCAAAAGGATAAAATCATCTACAAGAAAGCAGGTGCTCTTTGACAAACACAACTGCAATGGGTATGACAGATGAGTGAGTCTAAAAAATTCAAAAGTTGCTGATCTGGAAGAACTTATTAACTGCAAACATCTGATTATTATAACTAAAGAAGAACATGGTGGACTCAAAATACTTTTCACAAATTCAAGTGCTGAGGATAGACTATGTTTACAGGTGCCCATATCATCTCTTAAGAGAATAACTGGATACTAAAATTTTATTGACTCATAACAATTATATAGATATATTGTACTTTTAAAATTTGTACATTTAGGTCTTCTGTTATGGAAGATCATTCTGTGTTTTATTTGGATACTGTTTTCCATTTCATAGTGACCTGTCTGGACCACTATAAAGCAATTACATTATTTGCCATAAGAATTTTTTTATGGTGTTTGGACATTGATTGCAAAATTGGAATTATTTACAATATTTGCTGAATACAGAATTGGAGATAAATGATAAATAAGCAATTAAGGCAACTTGAAAGCAGGAATAATATTGTTTTTAACTTGCAATTTATTTCTCATTAGTACTGCAAGAATATGGCATGCCATCCTACAATAGAATTAAGATGGATATAACAAAAAATCTCAATGCTAACTAGATCTGTCCAAATTACAAGTCTGCACAGATGAAATAATTTAAAGTCAAAATGCACTCATGTCAAAACATACTAAAGTCTAATTGCACATATGAAAGCTAAAATTACACTCATGGAGTTAAAACATTACCAGATCAAACTGTTCCTGATTTCTACAATTTATCAAAAACTAATTTTATTATTTATCATATTAACATTAAATATCAAATTGTTACATACAATATAATCAATTTATTCATATAATATTAAATTTTTACATTAATCAATCAGCACTTACATAAAAATAAACATGACTAATATGATTCCACACCTGCAATAACCTACCCAAATTAACACTTATTTGTACAACCTGAAAAACAATAAGCTGTCCCACTGTCATGCTGACTTGGTCATGATCATATTGATACAAAGTGTGTGTTACTGTAATCATGACACATACCAGACTACTATCAAAAGAACTCATTATTAACATGAAGTAACTGGTTTTACTGAATGATTTAAAAGAGATTGATGCCTTTCCAATGATATTTCTCTTTTCAACTTTGATCAAGAAACATGGAGATTTTTCACATTTATATTTAGAACACAAATTACACCCCCCACTCCAATAGTTATCTCCAGAAACAGATCATGATAAAATCCCGACTTGTATATTGACCTGAAGGCAATGAGAGAGAAATCACAAGAGCTGAGGAGTGTGCAACATTTAATCAGAATTTACCAACTGAGCATGAAGAAATTGTGAAATTGTTGGAAACCTCACTGTTTGTCAGCCATACTTCATTAGCATGTTTATAAGGGTTCGATAACCAATGCTACAAGCATAAGGAACCAATCATTTAATTTTCAAGGATGTGGTGGGTGTGTCAAAATAGGGAAAAAATAAGGCCTTGTTGGGCAAGTGGATATTAAGTCATGATAACTAATTTTTGTTTTGAATAGACCTGCCCTGAGTCTGTGTCTGAAACATTATTTTAGTACTGGAGCAATTCGACAATCGTCAGCATCAGGATCTGGGGAGAAATCATTGCTTTATATGAAATATTTTAAAGGTAAATAAACACATGGGCCAACCATAACAGCATTGATTTAATTCAAGCTTTACAGACTAAATTTGTAATTTGACAAGCTTGTTATGGGCCTACTTCAGAATGGGCTGAGTATATTTTGGACTGAAATCTCCAACAGCTTGAAGCCAAGGTCTGGTTTGCAATTTTTAAGGAATAAGGTATAATGGAATTAGTTAATCGTAGCTAGTTAGTAATTTTGCCTGATAAATTTACTGAGATACTGGGGTAGTCCAGTGTAACACCTTGGTTGAGTTCTCAAAAGAGATACTTCTTTCTATATGAGGGAAATGCCTTCCAGTAGTTTAAATCCCCCTCACCATTAGTGCAAGGTAACTAACTCATGGTTTCAAATGTCAACCCCTGATGACACAGTCAGTGCTAGTTGTCTTATACTAAATGGGCATTCTGTCACTAAACATAAAACACCATAAAGAAGACATGCCAAAAATTTTCCCAATGTTGACATGCATTGCTTACACATGGTTTTGGATGGATATTACTCCATTTTCCCAATGTTGACATGTATTGCTTACACATGGTTTTGGATGGATATTACTCCCTTTGGTGATACATTTAAAGCTATATGCTTCTGATGTATTAGCACATATTATACATGTGTTTTTTGCATGTTTTGCAGTCTTTTGTCCTTGCATAGTTAAAATCGGTATGAATGTAAATGGTGTCTTGAGGATCAAATGGCTAATCATTATTTAACCAGTGTATTTAACACTGCATGTCAATGAGAAGTATATACTTATTCATGTAAACTGACTTCTCTGCACTGACTTCTTAAACAGACATAATAAATTTGGGAATTGGAATATGTTATGTGTGCAGTGGCCAGCCATTACACTTGGTTATTGAATATAAAGCATATAATTGAAGATGGAGACAAGAGAGATAACAACATGTCTTAATAAAATATCAATTATAAATAGCAACTGGCAGCAATGTTTGAGGATACTGGCAATCAATATTCATATTGTCTCAAAATGGAAACCTCATTACCCTTGGCATTTTCTCCCCTTTCATACGTAAAAAGCCAACATTAGTACATCCAAATGTATTCATGGTTGAAAGGTCAACCGTTTATATTTAGTGTACATGATATTGAGCCTTTTATACAACATATTCAACAGAAATAAAGAACATCATTACTTAAAATACAGTAAAATTAAATATATGCTGACCAATGACTTCTTTTTAAATACTTTGGAGATCATTTTATGAAAATAATGCTACAATGTACGAGAATAGTTGTACATAAACCTTGAATTATGTTTTATTAAAGGTCACCCATGTCAGAAAGAACAGAAACTCTTGTCTACATTTGGGTAAAAGAAAATGTAAACATGGGCAATAATGTGATACAAATTGATTTAAAAAAAAACAAAACAACTTCACTGTATGAAATAGTGGACATTTACAGCATGGAATCAGATTACATATTTTTTCATGTATTATACTAAATGTATTACAAAAGTTTGGTACAATGTTTGGTGTGTAATGTGTTTTTTAAGTTAGACTGACTTTACACTTATAGATAACAGATGATATCTAGAGACATTGTTATTTAATTCAAAATTTAAAGGTAAAATTGTACCTATTTTAAAGAGAAGAAAACCAATTCATGTCTTCTGTTGTAAACATAGATCTAATCTGAGTACTGACATCATAAAGAAAAGACAACAATCTGTAGCAAAAGTCTACTTTAAAAAATATACATAACCATAAATATATCACAAGAAGTCAGTGCCAGTCCCTTCTCTCTCACTCTCTTATCTCCGATTTTACAGTTTAATACTACTTCTTAAACTGTATAATACAGCTAAAAACTGGTCAGAATCATTAAGAAAATATAACAAATTTGTGACATCCAAAATGTTAAGTTGCAATACAAACAATTTACACCATAGAAATGCAGATTTACAGTAATGAAAAATGAGTAGAAAACCTGTACATGAAAAAGTGAATTTTGTCAAGAATTTTGTCCATGTGACTGAGATCATTTGTAGAATTGTATTAGTATTCAAATTAAGTTATTTTATGCTTATTTTTTTCACTGATTTTATTTTAATGATATGAAAATTGACCAAAATTATCTTAATTAACTTCTAAATTGTCAATTGTTTACTAATTTATGATTTCATATCAATGTATATGTAGAAGAACACTAATGAATATGCACTATTAGTTTTAAGAGTAAGATATAATTTCAACTTGTGTATAACTTTTATTATATTTTTGGCAAAAATGTTTGGTGCGATTAAAAAAAAGGCAAAAATTGGCTTCAGAATTACCTGAAACAATTTAAAAAGTGAATTTATTCTTAAAACCAAATGTTCACCAAAAAAACACTTCTATATAACCATACAAAATAAATATGCAAAGTTCAGCTTGAAACAACCATGAGGTCAAGATTTTGCAAAAAGTCACTAAAACTTAATATTAAAAATGGTAGATGGTACATGTGTCTTAATGCTTCCTATAACTTTATTTGAAAATATATCAAAAAGATGAGTTTACTGTTAAATAATTACACTAATATTACATATAAAACATTCAAATGTAAAAGCAGCATATAATTTCAATTTTTCTATGACTCAGGCCTTGATGTGGATTCAAGAAGTTCACGTTTGTGATGAATGAGGGTTTCAAGCAAAAATGCTATAGGTGGGCACATGATGAAAAGGCACAAAAAGGTTTCAGATGTATGTGGATCATAGAAAACATGTTTATTCTAATAACTAAATGTTCACACATTTATATAAAACCATATGTAAAAAATATGCAAAATTCAGCTTGAATTAACACCAGTTCACGATTTTGCAATAGTGACCAAAGACCAATATTAAATTGTGGAAGCTGTATGGTGGAAATAATAAAGAAGAGTTCATTTCTGAATTCTGCACAATCAAATTATGCAGAAAAGTCCAATTTTATATATTATGTAATTATGAAAAGAATTATATCCGTTGCTATTATAAGTGGGTAAGATTTTTTGCAGTTTTAGTAAAGAAGCATTATTTTATACCTAGAAACAGAAGAAAATGGGCATAATTTGTTAAGTGCGTCTGATTGTTGAAGTAATCTCGTATTACTGTTGATACTTTGTTAGTTCTACCACGTAAGACACATCAGGGATGATGCATTTAAACAAAAACAAAATGTGCTATGTCTTATAATGTAGGACTAATAGTTTGTAAAACAGCTTAAATAAGCCAATGTTTCTTATTATGGAACGAAATTCCCAGTTTAAATAAAACTTATCTACATTTAATGTCCTCCATTTACAATAAAAGTACCTTGCTACTTTTAAATAGCCACGTGATCGTAAATTATGTTCAAAATATGGTTATGATAGAACAATATGTGTCTATCAACAAAACTGAAAAAATGTAAAAAAATGTCATTTTTGTCTCAACATTGGCAAAATATTGCCGCACATTTATTCGCCCCTTCTGGAAAAAAGACGAGATGTTCCGATTGGACGGATTTGTTCTTTAAATATTAACCCTCCGCAGTTTTGGAGCACCACAATATTTGTACACCGAACAGCAACTGTAAATAATATTTCTAAACTGCAAATGTACAATATTATGTGTTAAAACAGATATAGTTAAGGTAAAATAGCAGAAAGATAAAATAATCATAAAAATCAGTGTCAATAATATTTCTATAACAATTTATAAAGTTAGAGAATGTCAATCACATGAAATATATAAAGTACTATGATTCAATCCACCATTCCATACAACATTTCACGTAAAAGGTACTAAACTCGAATAAATCCTGAAATAGTTACTGTGTACAAGTCAATGCAGTGAGATACAACTATTTCGAGAAAACTGGGGGGGGGGTAATTTCTTGGNGGGGGGGGGGGTAATTTCTTGGTGTGTTGTTATGCTTATGCTAGTTCTAGCGTGGCCAAAACGCAGGATATTCAATTTTAGATTGTCTTTTTTTTTTTTTAAATGGTAATAATGAATGAGAAAATATATATTTTAAAATAATTGTACCAATAAAATTAAATAGATTATTTAACATTATATTTTCTGCATAAACAATAAAATAAACGAGTTGCATTTTTTTAAATATAAAATCCCAAAATATTTAAATGAACCACACACCATTAAAACTTCACGGTGACGATAACAAATGAACAAGAGATTCCAAATCAACATATGGATTGCTGTGGTAACGTATAATCTGTTGAACTGGACACCTGATTGACTGAACACCTAACAATTTTCCTAAAACGCAGTCAGAGGGTATGGCTTAACTTTCGATGTCGTTTTGCCTCATCGGTCGCAGGGTCGAAATGATCAAGTGAAACCATAGTATGAGGCGCAGTAGCAAACAAAAGCTGGTCCAACGAGAAAGTTACAATTGAAATCTCGATGTCGTATCTCGATGTCGTATGTCGAGAAATCTAATATCACTAGTAGTATATGGGGATACTTTGGCGTCAATGGGAGTTAT
>QKMX01351513.1:57909-68943 GCA_003401595.1 Venustaconcha ellipsiformis
ATACATACATACATACATACATACATACATATAAAAATGGCACTAAAGCATCCTTTGATATTGATGAAATGAATGTGACAATATCCATTGAGACAATGTAGGAAAGGCCCATTCTATACAGGTAAAATCAGTAAAGTTTCATGCATATGTAACACTAAGACGATACAGAAAACTTTTCATTATGTATCTAGACATAACCGAAATTATATAGCAATAATAAATGAGTTTTATAGATCTCACACAAGATCTGCACTCATTAATAAGGTTAAAGCAATATGTGGGGCAGCCATAGTGACCCATGCAATTATGTACCAAGAGCACAGAAGTGTGTGAAAATTGTAAAGTGACAACACTGAAAGTCAGAAACTTTGTTGCTGATGATAAAAAGAAAAGAAAAGTTGGAAATTTATAGAGTATACTTCTCTTTAAAGATGAAACCCCTCCAACTTGTTTTGAGCTAGAAAACTTTCCAATGGCTTGTATGGATTTTGCAGGCTTCTCTGTCTGTAGAGTGCATGCTACTTGGCACAAGCAAAATCTGATGATTTCATAGAATTTGGTGCCAATGTTGGTTTGAAGAGACAACCACTCTTCCACCTAGATGGGCAGATAACTTTATGCTCTATAGCTACAAATTTTTAATCTGGGAGGGCTTTATTTGTCATGTGGTAATTGTAGTTCTCCTAATATAATGATCGGATAACATACATGAAGAAGAAACAATGGATCCACAATTACTTTCAGCTAAGTTCTATTCTGCACATTTAAAACTAATTTCTACAATATAGGAATTATCTGTAAACAACATATTAAAAATGAGAGCTTTTAAAAAGTGAAACATTGTAATAATTTGCCATGTGAAATTATGATGTGTAGAGAACAGCTGACATAACAAAACTTGCATAAAACAAGCCATAAGCTCTTCCCTTCATTTGCCACAAACAGTTATGAAGAGTATAAATATGTACTGCACATATAAGTTTGGTGCAGGATTTTACCGAAATTTTAAATTAAGACAGAGAAATACATTTCAAACCTGTTCTTTCCTGGAGTTCTTTAATATTTTAAAATTATAAATGCTCATAAAACTCTGAACATGATCACTATAAGATTCATAATCTGTTTGCTATTATGTCAATATTTGCAAGAACAGAAGGGAACAAGTCTAAGGAATCAAAGTCTTTTCCAAGTGCATTTACATTTTCAGACAAACATTAATTTTACATGGCCTATCACCATTTGTTCAATTACATGCCAAAAATCTTTGGAAAGCAGTTTTTTGAAAACAAAATGTACTCTAGCAGCATATACAATTCAAATATTTGAGTATTGCTTACGATGCAAAATCCCAAGCATCAAACCAGATGTAACCAGTCTGATGATGTAAGAATATCAAAGTGTCAATATGCATAAGTTCATTCTAACTGCAAACAACACAAACCCTGATAAGTACACTGTACAATGCACCCGGAGATCAGGACCTTTGCTGTTTGTTCTACTTATTAATCAAACAGTATAGTCCCAGATCTGATTGTGCAATGGCAGATCGGGTCTATGTTGTCTGTTCTACTGATCAGTCCTAACAAACAAAATTGACCCTAATTTGCTGGTGCATTGTGCAATGGTATATCAGGTCTATGTTGTTTGCAGATGGATCTGACTTACATGTGAGTAAAGACAGTGTCATAATCTACTGACATTCTATTTAATCATATGACATTCTTACCTGTCATTCAGTAGAAGATCGGATGTGAACGTATTTGGTACAAAGGAATTGACAAGAGCACAAAGAACTCGACTGTCTACAAAATCATCAAGGGACTATGTAAAAGAAAAAACAGTATTTTTAGATTAGAATTACTTGTATTCTATTGATCTAACTTGAATTACGGGTAAAGATCTGCAAGAAAGTGGCATCTTACCACTACATTTTGCCCCACTAAGTTAAGGGCTGGAACATGTGGTGGGATAAGTGCTCTTTTGAAGAACTCAATGATATTTCACAGTCACACTCCATGAGCTGCATTTCTCACAGATTAATACACTTTTATGTTAACACATGATATCAAAAGACCGAACCCTGCAAGTATTTTCCCAATAATCTGCATTTATGAGAATACCTCATAGGTCCTAAGGGGTTTGGTTTTTTATGGCAACATGGGGTTGATTTGGGCAATGC
Source organism: Venustaconcha ellipsiformis (assembly GCA_003401595.1). Classification (NCBI taxonomy): domain Eukaryota; kingdom Metazoa; phylum Mollusca; class Bivalvia; order Unionida; family Unionidae; genus Venustaconcha; species Venustaconcha ellipsiformis. The sequence goes on from QKMX01351513.1 coordinate 60,089, forward strand.
TAGTAAAGTTTCCTGCTGTAGAACACCATGGTAATTGATTAAAATCTGAACCATTCACTATGACTCCTGTCCTCATTAGTTGCCTTGTGTGACAGCAGGAGGGCACATTGGGCTAACTGTATATCCCTGATTCTACAGGGCTAATTGTATATCCCTGATTTCACAGGGCTAATTGTATATCCCTGATTCCACAGGGGTAATTGTATATCCCTGATTCCACAGGTGTAATTGTAATAAAGATCATTTCAGTCACAATTCTGTACAGTGTGTACATATCCCACACAGTGCATACATATCCCACACAGCCTTTAACATACCATATAATAAAGTTTAGTAAATGTAAAACCAAAGCATGATTTGTTTGCATTTATTATCAGTGCTAATGGATGACATCAGAAAAACAAAATCAGATCTGGTAGAATTCAAATCTCATAATATTCTGTCAAAGCTAACTGTCTGGAATCACAGGTACAAAATTGATCTGTATGATGTAATTTTGCTAAAACATGTGGACACATTACAACATCTAAATATAAGTTTACTAAGAATATATAAGTTGTAAAAATCATTTAAATTATAAAAATGAAAAGGTCACATTTTCGAATTTGTAAAAAAAGGACCAGACTAACAGTTGATACATCATGAAATTTTTTCTTCTTCCCAAAACATGCAATATTTATTTAGTGAAACAATCCAACTGTCTACATCGAAACTAAACTTTTGTATTACTCAATAGGTAACATATTGATGCCATGATTTCATTGCAAATACTAGTGATATGTCTCCTGATCCTTGAGGATATTTCAAAGTGCCAATTCAGGAATTCTCTGAAACTCACTTCTCCACAATGATCTGAAACAAAGCTCATTATTTTGCAAAGTATTAATTTCACTTGGTGGCCTTGCCTTATCTTTGATCATATTTATGAATGAGTAGGTTACTTGAAGGTAATTTAATTACATTGCACATAAATAACAGTTATCGCTATGTTCAACTGATCATCTGGAATGAGTTCAACTGATTTACGACTGGGGTCACTTAATCTAAGGCATGTTGGATTTGCATGCCTTTTAACTTTTCTTTTATTCAAACTCCTTTATTTCATATAAATGATGCAATTAATGTGATAATACAAAGAAGGACATCTTTTAATTTAGTTCAACAAAATGCAACAAATACTTCCATAAAATCAGATATCAAAACACTCTTAGCACTTGAGTTCTCAGTGAAACACATATAGATAGAGCTTCTATGGTTGACTGATGCATTTTACATTTGAATACAAGGAGGCATGGTGCACTGATGATGATTACACTTAAACTGAAGTAAAAGATAGAAATAAAACACAATTTTGCTTGATAAAAAATTATTTAATTGATATTTATTTTTTAAAGCAATTCCTCCAGCAGGCATAAGTGACATTTTCATTTATCAAAATTTCATTGAATATCATTATTTATGGTGTGCCAAGAGGTCATTTGAAAAGAGCATGTAACAAAATATATGACTTCTTATTANAAGTTGATAATTTCATAATGTTGATTAAAATTTTCTCGTCCAATCTACCGTTTTTGATGATAAAATGAGCGACACTTCAATGTTTCATTTACCAATTTTGATTGTGATTTTTATCAAGTTCAACAAATAGAGCAATTATTTTTTTTTGTATTTTCACATTTAAAGAATGGGGTCCAAATCTGACCCCACATTATAAGCAGGTTTGCAAGTTATCAGGGCGCATGGTGTCAAGGGAGTGGTTGGTGTACTAATATAATCTACCATAAATGCAGGTACTAGAGATTATCAACTATCAGGATATCATGCAACTGATCAAGCAAATACAGTAAACACTGCTAAAGCCACCATCTGCATATACAACACATAATGAATATTAATGTCAAGCCCCAAAATTACATTTACATTCACTGACTTAAATATCCAGACACTTAAAAATAATTACTTTTCGTGCTGTCCAGATAATTATTGTACTAACAAAAATTTTAAATTTTCCAAATTATTATATCTGAAAATATCATTATAGTCACAAATGGGTAACAATGTGCCAGGCAAGTTCAATGCATTCTGATGTGACCTAGTTAGGTAAACTAGGTTGCATTATAGTCTTACTTGCCAATATAAAACAGTTTGATGATAATGTCTCAGTGTTACAAATAAAGAATTCTGGTTGCATTCCTTATGGTGTGTTTTATCTTAAAACAATGATAGACTGTGTACCATGAACATGTTGTTTACAAGACCATGCTTGAAACTAGTCTATAAACATGACCCAGTTCAAATATAGAAATTGTTTCATAATGTGAAGATCATCTTTAACAGAAAAATAACATATATTAATATTGACTTAAATCTGAAAATTTTAAAGATAATCCATATTTTCCTTGCCAAAATATGGCTGAAGCAACCTTGACACTAAAACACCAAATGTGGTATTGCCCTTTTGGAGCTAAATCACTCAGACTGGTTTCAGACAGTTAATTGTAGAATACCATTATGTATACTCTGACTGTAGGTATGAATACATGTTTAAATACTTTATATCACACAAGTTAGTCTACATTAGTGAAAACAGGAAAGGATGTCCATGACTGTTTAATCTCTCTTTGCACACTTGCCAGTGGTATATATCAAGCCGAGCCTGAAATCACATAAGCTCAATGTAATGCAGATGACCATTTAATTTTAAGTTATAAGATCAATTCACTAATTAATTCTGTCAAATACCTGCCAAGTTTCCACTGATGACAGTTTGGAGGCTCGAAGATTAAGTATTGAGGTCCTAAGGTAAGGAACAAGTATGCATGACCCAAAAAAGATGATGTTGTACAACTGAGAACACACATACAAATGTGCACACACTCACATAATCAAAACACACAGACATGAAACAAAGAATGCACCAAGTTTTTAAAATCCATTGCACAATGAAAAGCAGTCTTCACCAGTACCAGTCTTTGCTGCTCTCAACAGTTCAATATGGGATTTTAAGGTGATGTTAGTGCCATTGCAGTTCATCTCATCAGAGATTGGCTGGTACTATTGTTCCAACAACCCTGAAGATCTCCTTTAATTTTTCTCAGCACAGAAACTTATCTTAATGCAATAGCTACACAACTTCAATTGTTTAAATATATTAGCAACTTTAGGAACTGAGCTCTGCATTTGTGCAATATCAAAATCTTCCTTAATTCTTCTTATCATAGAAAATTATCTTTCTGCAGGAGTGCCAAAAATGCAATAGCTACACAAATCTGAATGTTTATATATATTAGCAGCTTTACGGATTGAGCTCTGCCTTTGTGCAATGTCAAATTGCCAGGGGGGTATTAGTATGTTTAACTTGACAGATGTCATACCTGCCAGAACAACTAATGTTTTGATAAAGTGTTTTCAGCATGTGCAATGTTTAAAATGTCCCCCCTTGCTGCTGCACTTCACAAAGTCAAACTCTGTAAAACAAAAGTTCTCAAATTAACTTTCCTAGGCTTTGTTCACATCTTCAATAGCTCATTCTTGCATGAATCACAGCTGTGATTTAACATTTTACACCCTAAAAGTTAATCACACTTCGATATTATTCCAAGTACCCAAATAATCATGTTTTGCATGTTATATGTGGAGCAAAATCAGACTTCAAAGAAATGTTGCCACTGACTAAAAACTAATCTTTACTATAAGACGGCTTAAATATTATCATTCAAGTCAATGAAAAGTAAATAGTTTTTGTTTTTTCAACATGCATATGAATTAAGTTGTTAAAAATTTGGTGCAAATTAGCCTAATTGGCTTTTGTCACAAAGGACTCTTAAGACAATATCACACAAGCTTTTGTCAGTCATTTAAGCAATCTGTGCAAAGTTTGTTTTATTATCTCTGACCATCTTCACGTTTTGAACACCTCTATGACAATCAACTGTATAAACTGCCCTATGGTGAAAGTTTTCCATGAGCATTAAGTGTAACTGTTTACACAGACTATGTATATAAACTGTGGTGTCAAGATAGGCTTCTCTCTCTTATTTTTAAAACTAAGATTACTGAAAATCATTTCTTTTTTAAATATGACTGAGTCAGCAGGGTTGGGAAGCAAAAAAATTATGTTTGTTGTGTGACATAATGTGTACATGATGTGTAGTGGGAGGTATGCTGCCAAGTGTTTTAATATGAAAGGTTTATTTTTTATCATTACCAATAACAAGCTTGAGGCTTGCTTTGTTGATCATTTGCTTGATCATCATTTTTGATTGATGTCATCCATTATGATCGCTGACAGTGCCTTAGTTGATACATAAGAACTGGGACAATCAAAGCGATTTCACAGCCAGTATGTCAGCAATGCCATCACCAGTTTTTAAAAACAGGTAAAACATTCTTCAGTTACATTCTAACTTTGAATCTCTTTGCTTTCTTCAGCTTCAAAAGAACCTTCTGGGTGTCCTGAATTTTTTAATTCTTAAAATTATTTAAAATTTTTGAAAATAATAAGGAAAATTAAATATCTGCACATTTAAGTTAATTACAGCAAATATTCAAATCTAACTATAAATAAAAACCACTTTTAGCTAGTTCCCTCAGAGGTGATTGTAAATTCTAACAGTGACTATACACTCTGTAAATTCTCTTGAATTTTGTGGTATATAAAATCCTTGTATTTCATGACTCAATGAACAATGATCCAGCTGTGGAGAAAGAAAGAAAACAGACCTCATGCCATGTTGTGAATTTAGGTATTGAAGAAACAGACCTCATGCCGCATCGTGAATTTAGGTAGTGAGGAAACAGACCTCATGTCGCATCAGGAAACAGACCTCATGTCGCGTCATGAATTTAGGTAGTGAGGAAACAGACCTCATGTCACGTCATGAATTTAGGTAGTGAGGAAACAGATCTCATGCCGCATCATGAATTTAGGTATTAAGGAACACCTTATTGTTGCAAAGCCACAGAAATAGAAATTCACAGTACTCATAATTAGGAATAAACTCTGCTGTCCTAAAACAGTTTTATTTTAAAAACAGCCCAAAAATGGTGATGACTCACTCAAATTTAATACCACAGAGTCTCAAAAGTTTCATCTCACTTGTGTGTACCAGTGTACATAGAAAAAGAGCAAATACTTTATTAAGACTTTAATTAAATAATTTGACAAGAAGCCTAGATCTACATTAACCTAATAATTACATTTATCTAACAATTACATCAATTTCTAAGTCAATGTGCACACATAATGTTTAAGTCATAAATTCTACATCATGCAAACCATTTTATTACAAAACATTTCATTAATGCAAAAAGAGTAAAAGGTTTCTCTGTTTTGAAAATAATAACAATGATGTAAACACTAATGCAATTCGGTGAATGACATTAAAAAAATAAATTAACTTACATAGCAAAAAAGATTCTTCCCATCTCGAGTAATCTGCAAGATACAAGGAAGATGTTATAAAAAAGTTGCTGAAACAACTGATTGGAATTTAATGAAATAATGGAAAAAGAGTAGATTTCAAGGATGTTATGTTATTTGGTCTGGTTTTGTGTTTTACATTAAAGCAATACAAGTAATTTATTTAGTGCTGAAGCATTTGAAGCAGAGTGACTTGCCAAAGTATCCACACAGGCTAATACAATGGTAGGATCAGAACTGTAACTGTTTTGGGGGGTTTAATTAGAAGAAATATTTGTGGATATAAAATTGGTATGGTCTGCAATTAAACTGTTGACACTGTTCACCTTAATATCCAACATGATAATACTATTTTCTGTGGTGGATTTAATTTTATGCTACCAATAAGCAAAACAAAATTAAAATCCTCCAATATTATTTATCAATGGCAAAGGTGCACATTACTTACAGAATAATTCTCATTTTTTTGTAATGTTGAATTAAAATATTTTAACATACTCTAAAGTATAAATGCTATGCTGCTTTTGCTTTGCAGAGCTTCTTTCTACTTTTATTTTATTCCTGAGTGTAAATAACCACCTTTCTTGTCTTATATTACATGTATCCTTTAAATACTGGGTCTGCATTAAGAATAGTTTCTTCATTATTCAATCATTTACATTTTATCATAGAAGTCTGAAGAAAAAAAGAAAATAAGAGTCCTGGATGGGGCCGATGGATTACTGGCTAAAGGAATTTCCAAAACTTCAAGATAAGATCATTCCTTTCTCTTAACGGCTGAGTGCTAAAACAATCTGTTATTCTTTTTCGATAACAAGATTTTCAAATTTACTGCTGTGGTGGACATATTGGATGTCAGAATGGCACCATTTTCATTTAGGAGCAAGTAGACATCATTGTCTATTTCAATAAGAGTTTTTATGAAAAGATAACACATTCTGAATAACACATTGTGTATTCTGGTACTGAACAAATAGGCCAGAAAATTTGTGCAATTTTAACGATAATCTTTAAGTTAGAGGTGAGGTTAGTAGAATATGAATGATCACAGCTTGTGTTCAGAAAAAAATAAATATAAAGTTTAATAAGTGGTTAGTAACTAATTTTGTATTCTTGAAATTATTCATAATAATCGGCAAAAATAGAGGATTTAATAATAGTCTATTAGGATTAGGTCATGAAATTTTCTATGAATAAATTAATATGTGAGATCAATTTTCACATTTTACCTTTAACTGATAGTTCACCATTTCTAGAATACACTCATCTGGGGTAGGAAGATTCTCCTTCTTCTTCTTCTTGAAATTTTTCACATAGTCTGCATGTGGGTATTTTATCCACTTTTCCTCCACCTCTTCCTGTCCAGTAAAAGATTAATTGATTAGGACACAAAGCAATTTACCATGGACCAGACTATGGAAAACGACAGCTATTGCCATAAGCAGTATTAAAAGTAAGTTTTTAAAAATGTTATCTTATTGTATCAAAGTACATAATAATTACAGATACTGAAAAGAATTTAGACTGGGAAAAAAAATAATATCAAACACACATTAAGTTTTTGAAATTCATGTTCAGACCCTATTAAACTGAAGGCCTGCAACTCTTCAACTAATAGTAAATTCCTTCAAAAGTTACTGGTTCACTATTTCTCTTTACAAGGTTACAAGTTTTATCCAGGACATTTTGCAGTTTGAACCCCTATCAATGTTGAACTAAGCACATTTTTGCTTAAACATGCATGAAATTTTATTCAGTTCTTTCAAATATTATAATTTGCAAGCCAACATTCCATACCTTATTGCAAAAATGTGTTATTCATTTCAATGCCAACTGAATAGTTTTGCTAATGGTAATCCTGCACCATAAATTTGGAACCAAAAATACACCTTGGTGACTATGACTAACTAGATCCAAATGCATGCTGGGATGCTGGATGAGACCATTTTTTAATGGAGTGAATGCTATAAAAGTGACCACATTTTTTTTCTCTAAATGGTCACATATGGACACATTCTATGCTAGCTGAACAATACAAAATATCCCACTCCATAAAGCACAAACTGATCCATTCACCCAAATATAGAAGTGTGTGAGATTGCCCTATAATCAACAATACCCTATAATCAACAAATACCAAAGTCATATGGACAAAGATGTCATGTGATTAACATGAGCCAAATTGTTCACATGGAGTGGAAATGGATGTGATAGTGTTTGCACTGAAATACAAAAGGTTGGTTTAAAAATTCAAAATATTTTAAAGAATTGAACCATTTTTATGCAAATTTTAACAAAACTGTCATTTTGTTTGTCAGATGAAGAGAGGGGAACAAACCACAGAGGGTCCTAGAAAAACCTAAAGTTTTGGGTGTTTAGACAGGCAACAATTTCAAATGCTGAATACATCTAATATGACCAATAGAACTTCTTTATAGAACATGAAGATAATTTCTTAATATACCATATGTTTAAGAGTCAAAAAATTAATATTTATTAGGTGTAAGTCATATTTGTATATGGGTTGAAATGAGGCAATAACTTTTAACTGGCATTTCAGTTAATGAAGACTGTTGAAGAATAAATTCCTATTTTGAATCATAATAAACACAGCAATGTTAAAAGATAAAGAAGAATAGAAAAGATATAAAATTAATTAAACATTCTAGCTATACTAATTATATTGATGAACAACTGATGTACTTGGTAACATAAACAGGAACAATAATGAAAATCCCATTTCTGCTCCTGAAAACTGATTATTAAAAAAGCAAGTACAAACGCCACAACCAAAATCATGATGATCAGAAAACCAGTAAAACAAGAAAATATGACATGATCCGTAGACATTTCTCTGTCAGTCAGGAATGGGATTTAAAATGATGATTGATTGCAATGATGCAGGTACTGTGATTGTGGTTGCAGTGATGGTGGTAATAATACATGGACTGCAAAAATGAGCCACAAAAAACAAACCACCTAAGGTAAATATTCCAATGTAAAAGTTAATTCCAAGATCTGCATTGATATGACTCTGTATTGATGATGATTATGATGATTTGGTTTTTGTTGGCTGCAAATGTTGTGGAAGACAGCTGCCAAACCAACCATTTCAAATGCATGTTCTCAAGTGCATTACAGATGAAAATGTAATACTTTTATCATAAAAATGACACTGATGATTATGATGATAATGATTATATGTGCTGTGTTGTTGGTTTTTATGGTGCAGTTTTAGCTACTAAAATAGCTGGAGGTGCATATTCCAAAAGTAAAGGTCATTTCTGTGTCATTCCAATTTTGAACATTTACTGATAATGATAATGGTAGTGGTAGGGGTGTTTTGGATTGTACAATAATTGACATATCCATCTTTCTGTCTGCTTGTGAAACATGGAGGCTCATATCACATCTTTAAAACAAGATGCTACTG
>QKMX01351536.1:0-14125 GCA_003401595.1 Venustaconcha ellipsiformis
ACCCCGATGTCTGCGAGTTATCGAGGGAGTGGTGTATAATGTACAAATCTTACTGTGGCATGAGGTTAGGACCACTACAGTACTGTAAAATTCTAATGAACCGTAATAGTTGTGTGCATGAAAATTAGTATATATTGAGAATAAGTACATGTAGACCTTGATATTATTTCAGCAAAAAAAATTGCATTTGTAGAAGTGAAATTCAGTTATTACTGATATAAGCAGTTAAAATGTTACCCATACTGCTGGATAACAAACCTTGATATGACCTTATTAGAAATTCATTTATTTTCATGGTTTTATGAAATTCACAATTAAATCAGTACTTAAATTTGTAGTTTTGGAAAGATATGGTTTTAGAATGATGTAGATCTTTAAATTATGAAATTATATACTACTGTACATAGAGAATTCAAAGTAATTTTCAGGAAGCTTAGAAGAAACAAGCTGTTTGTTGTTACCACTCTTCTATTTGGGGGGATGGAAAGAAGTAGAAGTTTAAAATTCCTAAAGACCAACCCTTTGCTTTTATTGTAAGTTTTATAATCTTGTACTTCTGATGACAAATAAATATCAATATTATTTATGAATGTGAACTTAGTGTATTTATTCATCTTTTACACATTTTTCATGCAGGTTGAAAAATTTGAAGGCTTTGAGTTGAAAGAGTCTGAGTATGTTACACAGAAGAGCAGGCAAGGCTCAGAGAGTGCAAATGGGGATAGTGATCTGATTGGGGAGAAAGGAGACCTGAGTGACATACAAGATTTAACTCAGCAAGTACAGTGGCTCCAGGTTCAACTTAAACAGGTGATTAGGCCTAACTGTAAAGAGTACATATCTTGTTTTCATTTTGCGAGCCCCAGTATATTTGACTTCCATAGTTTTTGATACAAACCATAGTCCTTGTAGCAAATCTTTACTGCTATAATTACATGTAATTTATGTAATTGGCTTCAGCATTATGGGGTTGGTTAAGGCAGTGTCTTATCAAAATAGCACAGTTATGTGTCATTTTGATTTGTATTCAGTGGGTTGCTTTAGACAGCAGAAATTCTGGATCACTCTAGAATTCCAGATTCACAGATCAGATTCCTGCTTGAAAACAACAGGGAAAGACTTGTAAGAATTAGTTTGCATTGCTATAGACACTTGAACTTTATGGCAGTATACAACTATGATTTGGAGCAACATTGTAAAGCACAAAAAGTGAACATCACTGATAAGTGTCTGTATTTTAGAGCATAATACGAATTTAATTTAAGACAATTTGAGAATTGTCCTGTTCCTTATAATTGTGATAATTTCTAATTTCCTGGAAAATTCCTGCATTTTAATCACTATTACTAACATGATTGTGTTTTATGTAAATTCTTTTCCATTAAAACAAAAATAATGCATAACGTTTCACACAACAGTTCATGTAGAGAGTGTGATGAAGCTTTTGTCTATATTCTACTGTTCACATTATAATCACCATTAAGAGATGTTTATATTGACAATTCATTTTGTTCCTATTTATTTTGGAAGACTTACTGCACTTTTTCGACTAAGGTTTATGGCTGGTAGCAGAAAATGAAAGAATCTTGTGAACTTGACATGTCTTACTGTTATTGATGTATTTCTGCCCTACTTTGTACATATTATATTTAGTACTTGTATACCAAAGTACAAGTCTGGTACAACATAGACTTAAATCCAACTTTGTAGCTTGTGTACCCAACTAAATTATGTAACAAGTCCTACTGACAATTTTGAAGACATTGAACTTGAGATTCTCTTTAAGTTAAATTTGCCTTGCAGTAACAACATTGGCTCTTGATCATTCTTGTACATGAGGTCTATATACAGTTTTATTTTTAATTAGAAGGAGAAATATTCAGACAATGAGCTTTTAAGAGGATAATTTTGCAAGCTGTGCAATGTTTTGTTTGAGTAAAGCTGCACCATTGTTTAGCTCAAATATTTGAGTGTTCATGTTTATGACCACCAACCCATTATCCAGTGTTAAGATGACCCAAAACCAGAGTGATGCTGGTATGCCAGGATGATGTAATGTGCTGAATTGTGCTTGATGATCACAAAATGGTGGACAGTCAGAATCTTTCTTTTGCTGTTTTTCTAATTTTAGTTTTTAATATGTGTATGCCAAATGTTGAGTAAACATTGTGTTTCTTATTAATGGAAACATTTTCAGAACTATCCAGGATGTGGAAAACTAGATTGGGATGTTAAGTGACCTAGCTAGGTATAGTACCATTGGCAGCATCAATCTGTATTTTAGTCCTACATTTGGTACCCATTGCATCCCATTGCAGCCCCACTATGAATATTAGCTGAAGACGTTCTAGAGTTATTTCCCTTTGTGATGTACAGATATGTCTTTTAAGGTCAAGATAGATGTCTTAGATAATTCACAGAAATCATGGTCATCATATGAAGATTTCATAATAGTATTACAGTTGTTTGCAATGGAGACTATTCTATAGACTTGTCTCCATCATTATAATAGGGGTGGGGGTAGATTTACATAAGCAAACTTCCCAGCATCCACTGATTTTTTGCTAAACAAGTTATCTTTTGGTTTCAGGCTGGAATAGCTTTGCAAGTCCAGGCTAACCATCAGTCACTCTCTGTCCAGGCTTTACAAGAAGCAAAATCTGAGATCCTGAATCTGCAGCAGAATGTGACCCAAAAGGACCAAGTCATCTACCAGCTGGCTGAAAAACTAACTCAGGTGTCCCAGCAGTACTCACTTCTTCAGAAAGCTCATGACAGTCTTAAAAATGAGGATAAGAAAGATGCAGACTCAGCATTTTCTGTCACAGAGGTGGAGATGAAATTGGAAGGACTAAAGTTGGAATTGGAAACTGAATATAAGAAAATTTTGAATGACATGACAACTGTACTAGAAGGAAAGAAGCAGGAATTAGAGGGCATTCAGAATGAAAATAAAGAGTTGAAAAAAGTGTGTGAAACATCTCAGATTGAACTGAAAAATCAAAGGGAAGAATTGGAGAAAAAGATTGCTACACTGTCAGAGGATTTAATGAATGCCCAGACTAACAATGAAAAGTTAAGGCAGCATTTAGAAAATGTAGATGAAAAAAATAGAGCTTTGCTGGATGAATGGGACAAGACTAAGACTGAAAAGGAGGAGGCAAATTTCAAAATAAAGTTTTTGGAACAGCAGTTGAAAGATTCCATAGATCACATGGAAACTAACAAGTTAAAACTTGAATCTGTTGAAATAGAACTCTTGTCTGAAAGGGAGGAAAAAGTGAAAGTGAATAAAGAGTTGCAAAAATACAAAGAAGAAGTGATGATGTTGAAAGAGGAAAAGGAACATGCAAATTTGAACCTTCAACACTTTATAGAAGAAAACACATCTCTAAAGGATGAAAAAGAAAAAGCCAATGCAGAAAGGTCACTTTTGCAGAAGCAATTTGAAGATTTTAAAGAATCATTCAGTTCAGAGTTTCAGTCCTTGACAAGTCAGTTAAATGAAACTTTAGAGCAGACGTCAGATATGAAATCAGTGAATGAAGTTTTATCACAGGAAGTGGAGAAATTGAAAGCAGAGAAAAGTGGACTGCTAGAGCAGCTGGACATGTATCACTGTCAGGTTGCTGACTATGAAGGTACAATCAGCCAAATGCATGGGCTGCAGGAGGAGAATCAAGCACTTAGGATGCAGAATGATGAACTGTACAACAAAATAAACAATCAGAAGGACATTATTGTTGGCCTTAAGGCTGAACTTCATGTACTGAGTGTGGACAACAAGCAGCTTGGGGAGCAACTTCAGGTTTTTACATCAGATCTATCACAGCACCAGAGTGAGATTGACATCATTGAGACAGAGCGTCATGCTTTCAGAGAAGAAATGGAGAATCTGCAAAGACATTATATGGATTTGCAGTCAGAGTCAGAGGTATACAAATCTTCTACAGCCTCACTTTCCCAGAAAATTGCTGAACTGAAGCAGGAACTTTCACTTTCAACAACTGATAATTCAAGCCAGTTGGACACAAGATCTTCAGCTGATGACTACCAGATTTCTGAGTCTGCACAAACAAGAATGATGCCTTTGGAAGAATGCACCATTACACCATCAGTTGTGATTGTGACTCGTGAGGAAATCAGTGAAAATTATGACAATACTGAGTCTGCAGTTTTGACTACATGGACATTAGACCAGGCTCAAAGTTTAGAGTCCAAAAACAATATAATAGAACAACAGTCACAGAGAGTAGAAGAGGGTATGATAGTGCCAGATGTCAGTACTGTTGTTACAGTTCATCTAGATAAAACATGGGAGGATGAGCCATCTTTGAAGGAATCACCAGATACACCTGAAACCTCACCAACTTTGTTAGAATTGGCTGCAAACCATGAAGAACCTAGTCAGTCCAGTCTTGATCAGATCACACTGCTTGCTGATAAAATCCAAAAACTGTATTCCATACTTGCAGCTGTTTCAGTACAAAACCTGGTCAGTTGTTCTCTTGCCATTGATGGAAATACTGGTGCTAAGGAGGATGATTCTGATGCTAAAAACAGTTCATTTATGTATGGTGGAGACGGTGTTGAAAGAAAACAGGACAAAGACCTTTTGTTCATGGTTGAACAATCTGAAAGGGTCAGATTAGAAAATCTGAGGACTGGCATTCAAAACTTACAGAAATGTCTTAGCAGTCTTAATTATAGCCTGGAAATAATATTTCCTTCAAGTCCCAGATGTTCTGTAACAGTTGAGGTAGGAGATCCCATGCCATGTGACAGCCCAAAGCAGATGATGGTAACCAGCCTGGATGACAATGATGTCAAGGTAAGTTCCTCCAACCTTCAGGTTGAGATGTCTTGTCAAGAGCAATTAAAGCATGCTTCCTCATCCTTGATTGCTTGTTGTCAAGGAGATGTAGATTTGGGTTTGTCAGATTTTGCTTTTGTTTTGCCTACTGCTGTTGATGCTTGTATTCAGATTGAAGATAGCAGGCAGAAACTTCATGTTAGTGATTCAGAAATGGAAACAAGTCAAGGGAGCATGGATACAGTATCATCGAAAGGTGAGGAATCCAGACAATCTATCATCAGTGAAAGCAAATCACATTTGGAGGGAGAAATAGAATTAGAGCAAAATGTTTCCCGGCAGGAAATAGAGAATTTGAATATTGAGATAGGCAGACTTCAAGAAGTACTGAAAGTTTGTCTCACAGAAAAAGCAGATCTTTTGGAATTAGTAGAGACAGAGAGACACAGAGCTATGACAGCAGAGGAGGGACTGCAGATATCAGAGGAACAATGTCAGAAGTGTAGCAAAGATTTGGAAAATCAAATCACGTGTAAACAGCAATTGCAAATTGAGTTTGATAGTATGAGATCAAAATTGTCAGAACTTGAGACATCTTTGTCTCAAATTAGTATTGAAAATGAAGTGTTGGTATCAGAAAGAGATAAATTAGCAGACCAAAATGAAGAATTGAAAGACTTGTCAGATAATTTCAAGTCAGATATAATTGAGCTTGAGAACAAAGTATCTGAGATGTCAGAGGAGAACAAAACACTTAAGTCAGTTGGAGACAAACTACTTGAACAGGGTCTCTTTTTAAGTCAGAGTATGAATGATAAAGTTGAAATGGAAGCTACTATTGGTGAGCTTGAGCAAACTCTTAGCACTCTTCAGCAAGCTTTAGACAGTTTAGAACAGGAAAAAGAATATTTGAAGGAAGAGCTTGAAAGGAAAGAAAGGATTGAGGAAAAGATAGGGGATCTTGCAGCAACTGTCTCAGAATTTCAGGAACATAGATCAAAGTTGGAAATGGAAAATGATCTTTTGAGACAGGAGAGGCAAAAATTTCAGTTAATGGCTCTGGATATTGCCAGATCACATGAAGAATTGAAAGAAGACAGAAGATGCCTTGTTGAGAGATTAGAGGCAATAGTAGAAGAAAAGGAGAAGTTACAATCTCATGCCTGTGAGAAAGCCAATCTTTTGTCAGAGTTTCAAGGTGAATTGGATGACCTCAGAATTGAAAATGAAGGCTTGAAAACAAAAGTTGAAACCATTGAATTTATCACAAATGAGAGAGATAAATTATCACAAGAATTAAATGATCTTAAAAATAAATGCAAAGAACTAAATGAGAAAATCTCAGATTTGACAGCTGAAAAGGAAAATCTTATAATGAAATATGAGAGTGAGATGGATGGACTGATGCAGGAGAGCTCCACATTAAAAACAAAAGAAAACAGTCTACAAGATGAAGTTCAGGAGCTTCTACAGAAATTGAAGGAAAAAGATCATTTGAAAGAAAATCTTGATTGCATACAACAACAGGGAAACAAGATACAACATTTAGACAAGAAAAACAGCACTGCTATGGTAGTGATTCATTGCATTAAAAAAGAGGTGCAGAATTTGATTAGACAAGTGCAGAGAGATGATTCTTCCTGTGTCAGTACTGATGAGATAAAATCTCTGGTGTGTGAACAAGATAATGTTCGCATATCTGTCACCAATGAAGATGTTTCTTTATTGGAGAATGAACTAGATGAATTGAAATTGGAAGTGGAGCAACTGAAACTAGAGATAAATGATACACAACATAGAGACTTTGTGGATTGTAAGAATATGCCAGAGAATGGAGGAAAAATGTTTCCCGAGATCAACAGAGAGCCAAGAGCCAATGATAACTTTGATAAAGAATCATTGTTGTCTCAGTTAGAACTTGAGAAAAAGTATAAAGCAAAGATGCAGAGAGACCTAGAAAATTTGCAGAAAGATTATGAAATTTTGCAAAGAAAGTTTGCACAAGTTCAAGAGGATTTAGAAAGGAATCATCATCATTTAAGATCAATAGAGGAGGAAAGAAATCAATTGGAAGATCTTACTCTTCAATTACAAGAAGACATGAAATTGGCACTTATTGATAGAGATAATGTTCATCAGGAGTTTGAGACATTGGAAATAGAATATAATACATTAGATCAGCAAAAAGATGGCTTTGTGGAGGAGATTGAGACATTACAAATGCATTTGAATGCTGTCTCAGAGAATAGGAATCATGTGAGGACACAAGTTGAGATCTTGGCAGCTGAGCTGGATAATGTTTCAAAAAGTAGAGATGATTTTGCAATCAAATACTATGTAATGGAAAAAGAAAACCAACAGCTCAGAGCAGAAAATAGTAAAAATCTGCATTATTTTGGCATCATTCAAGATAAAGTATCTCAGTTTGAGAAAGTACTGGACGAAAAGTATGGACTAGAGGGAGAAAATCAAACGTTGACTCAAAGAATTGAGTGCTTGAATGATAGAGTTGACTCCCTTAAAAAGGAGAAGGAGAGTTTGTCTGATTTGACACAAAGACTAACCAATACAATTGCCGTAATGCAAACCAAATATGAGGAAATCAAATCAGACATGGAAACTACAAAGAAAAACTGTGATATGGAGATTGAGAAGCTCAAACACCAGCTGAAACAGGTTAATGATAGCATTCATGAGCTAAAATCAACTCTTGAATTTTTTGAGAATGAACTATGTGATACAAATGATGAAAGAATTTGTCTCAAGAAAAATCTTGAGAGACAAACTGCTGAGATTCAAGAAGTTATAGAAGAAAAACAAAGACTGCAGGAGTTGAATGAGAAGTATCAGAAAGATCTGAAAAACAAGAAAATTTTGCTTGAGCGGCAAAATCAGAGAACATCGTCTCATATGGGATCTCATGATCAGGTTTCTGATCTGACCACACATGAGATGGGTGTTCAGACTGAGGCAGAATTAATGGCAGGAACCTTTTGTATGGATGTGCCTAGCACATTTGAGACAGCATCTACAGGGTTTCAGACTGATATTTCTTGTATTATGAAGAAAGTCTTTTCAGTAAACTTAAACCAGACTGAAGATAGGCTGGCGATAAATGAGTCAGAGAGAGTGCATCCCAATTCTCCTGACCATCTTTCAAATATTTCTTCTTCATTGTTTTATGATGGTGGTGTACATATACTATTGGAGAGGGGAATCTCACATGAAATTACCAGTGAGGATCCCATAGACCCACATTATGACCCCATAATTACTCGACATAAATTACCTATCTGTGATAATGGGGATGATATCAAAGAGTGTGAGAACAAATTATTAGTATGTAGATCTTTAGCAGAAAATGATCAAGAGGGGAATGTGACTGAACTGGGAAACACAAAAGAAAATGTTGGGGTAGAGACTAACAAGGCAGTGACTCAAAGGAAGATCTTGCAGTCATATGAGATCAGCAGAGATTGTGATTATAATTGTGTTTCAGATTCTCTGGCCATAAACAATTGGTGTGAGAAAAGTTCACAGACTGAAAACTGTGAAACCTGTGATAGTGCTGCTCCGACTAATCATAATTTGATTGCCATTTTCAGTGATGATAATATCCTTAGTGAGGACAAAGAAACCTTTACACATCTTACCACAGAAAACAGAAGTGTGCAAACATCTAGCAGATTATTTAGCTGTTCTTTTGAAATGTTGGCTAATGTGGACATAGATGGTTTAGAAAGTACAAATGCATCACGGTCAACAGTAAAGGACAGTTGCGTACAAACTGATAAAAGCTCATCCAACTGTTCAAAAGTACAGCTGGATTCCATAGATATTAACTTTGAGGGATCTGAATTGGAGAAGCAGACAAATTTTAATAATTTAAGTACAAGTGCATTTGAAGAAAGTTATTCTGTTGCTTTCAGTTGTGAATCTTTGATAAGTGATAGTGATATAGTGCCATCTGTAGATAGTAAGGAAAGAATTGAAAAGACAAGCTGTGATGCTTTACAGGGACCTAATGTACCTGATGCTTTACAGGGACCTAATGTACCTGATGCTTTACAGGGACCTAATGTACCTGATGCTTTACAGGGACCTAATGTACCTATTGCATCTGAAGAGGTGACAGAAGCTGACAAAATCTTGGATCATCCGACAGAAGTGAAAGAGCCATGTCAAAAAGAAAAACAGAAAGTTAATAGTCAAGATGAACAAGTGGAAGTGGTGGCACAAAAGAATTTCGAATTGGAGTTATCCATGATCAAAGAGAGGTATGAACTGCAAATGAAACAGAAGGAGTATGAATTTGAGGAAAAATTTGCAATGGAGTTTCGCAGCAAGCAGGTTGAACTGATGCATCAGATGGACCTTGAAAAGAAGGAGATAATGAAAAACATGGAACTTGTCATGAAACGTCAAGTTGAAAAAGTCAAAAAAGAAAAGGAGAAGGTTTTTGTGGAAACTATGAGAAAAGTGCGGTCAGATCTGAAAGAGAAGCATGAGAGGAAGCTGGAGGAACTTTATCAGAGGATGCTGTCAAAAATCCCTAGAAGATCTGAGATGGTGAGGTCACCAAGGCAGACAGATGATGATGATGATGACACTATACAGAGGCTTCAAAAGGAGAATCAGGTGGGTGATTCATAGCTAGTGATCCTCCTTCTTACTCTGCAGTTATGAAACTTTCTGAGTACCTAACTGAACTCTGGATAAAACCATTAATTTAGAAACAATATTTTGAAGTCTCCCAGTGTTCCTAAAATTTGATACTTGTGTGTGAATTATGTATATATTGTGTGTCAGCCAATTGTCCCCCATCCAGTGAGATCAACATTTACTATTTTAGTTCTCAAAACCAATTCCAGCCAAATTTAGCATACTGAAGAACATCCTGGTATAAAGGTGGTGATTAACCACCCCAAAAATTTAACCAGAATTATTATACAAAAGTAAAACAAAATGTGCAAACAGAATTTGACCAGATTTTATAGAAAGCATTCTGATTTGAACACTTTTTCAATTTTACTCATTGTGCTGCTGATCTGACACCAGTACTAAATTAGAAACATAACAGCCTGTTAAAAACTGGCTAACTCGATTTGACCGAATTGGAAGTATCCTAGCATGAAGACCTTTCATATTTACACAGGTAATGCTGCTTTACCGTCCAATATGGCTGCCATTATTTGTGACAGTAGACAGATCTTTAAATAGTTTCTTTTGAGAGAAATGATCTTCATGACAACAGAATTGAATCAAATTTGACAGAAACATTTGTGTATTAAGGCCTTTAAAATTCATACAAGTGATCAAGGTCTGTGTTGAATATGTCTGTTATTACTTTTCAAAAGCTACTCGATTCAGTTGATCATGAAGTCTATGTGAAAATATTGTTCATTTACTTATGTTAAATCCTTGGGAGAAAACAAACCATACTAATTTACTGTTTTTATGTGTCTTGTTTTGACTATTTCAAATTTGGTTGTGTCTTTATTAACAGATAATACAAGGTTTTAGTTTTGGGGGTACCACTTTTACAGGTTTCAGCAATCAGAGATAGACAAGTGCCATTTTATAGGTGCAAAAAATAAAAAACTGTAACTACATGCTACATGATTAATTATTCAGTGAAACCTCTCAAAATTGAAAACCCATGGAACCACATTTATTTCAAGTTTTAGATGTTTTTGGTTTACTGAGTGTTTCACAGATGCGAAATAGTGTCACTTTTGTAAGCGCTTTTGTGCCTTGAGAGACAGAATGTAATTATATGAAGATATCTGCGTCAAGATGCATAGAAAGCTGTTTTGTTCCATTTTAAACATTTATTGGAAACTTTCTTAGTTAATCTGTGTGCATTGCTTCTGAAATCACATCCAGTCAGAAGAATAAAAGTACAGTTGTTCCACCACTAAAAATAGTTCTTGTCTTCAGAAACATTTAAGGATAAAATACTTGTATAATTTTACTAGAAGTTCATTAAAATTATGAATGCAGCATTTTGTTTATCTCTAATGTTCAAATGTTGCATGTAATTTCTAATGTCCCTATGCCAAAGTCATCTCCTGATTTCTTCAACAATGGTTTCAGCATAGATTCATACTTGCTGACCAGACTAAGTTTATTTGATACAGTACTACAAGGCCCAGCTGCTTGTTCTGACATTTTAAAATGTGAGTGAAGAAAAGTGATAGTTGTGATTTAATAAATATGTGTCTGTACTAATATTTCTTTTTTTGGAAATAAGTTGAACGATTTTGGCTTTCTGAATAGTATATTATTGGTCTTTGTCATTAAAGCATCAAAAGTGTGACAGCATGCTTGGTTAATAGAGCCTTGGAATCTAATTATAAAAAAACCCCACCCACCATACCAAAATTATACGAATTATTTATGGATATGAATAGCATTAATCAGAATTAGATATTGAATCGACAGACATTTACATGCATTAGATATTAATAATTTATCTGAAAATCTGGCTCTTGACTTTGGATTAGCATATTGACTACCCTCACTTTTGTCAGCATATTACAAAGAAATGTTTCAACCTTGTATGCTTTTGGGACATTTTATCACAGATCTATTACAGTATGTGCTGTAACTGTAAATATGCTGTGGAGAATAAATCAAGAATTGGTAGGGTAAAGGACATTTCCAAATTTTGGAGTGACGGTATTTTTTATGAAGTTTTATTTGGTGTTAAATTGGAATTTGGGAAAAAATTTGTTTTGTTTGTGAAGTAGAGGGATTTCCGTTTGCTGAAAAAATTAATTATATTTAGATGGCAAAATCTGGAGTTTGAGAAAAGTTTGATCATGAATTGATTCTAGTATGGATCAGTTTTAAAGGGTTTCACTGCAATAAAATAAAACTAGTAAATTGGAGACTGGATTATTATTTATTCATTTTTAATAGTATAAAAATTAGAAAGTTGCATTTATATTTGTAGTTGTTGCTTCTCAGTCAGCATACTGCTTATGTTCACTAATGTCTAAACACTCTAGTTTAGTTTCTTGATGTCATATTATCATGGCAAGATTTGTTTCACTTAGGCAATGAATTATCTCAATAGTTTTTGAAAGATAATTAAAATCTCTTGTTCTTTCGTGAATGTCACAGGTAGTTGCTTGCTGTCAGTAAAAGCATGTTTTCCCCATAAACAAACACTTAATAGAAAGTGCATGTTATTCAGTTTCCAGTCAGAAAATTGGTTAGGAACTGGTCCAGTATATGCAACAGAATAGAGTTGTAATGTGGAATGTGGTAACATTAGTAAAACTTTTTTCACCAGGAAGTTTAAATTATTTCCTGCCTGTGAGTAGATTAAAGCTGCTAACTGCATGCCTGACATTTATAAAGATTTAGGAAGTTATTGTTAGAATTGACTTTAAAGGAATGACAGAATGCATATTTATGTCTCTTTAAACTTCATTCTAAAATTAGACATTTCTGTTTGCCTTCATTTTTTAAATTTTTTTTGGATAATTTGGTTGTTTATATTTTGGCTTTATAGCATTGTGAGTTAATGTGCATGTATGTGCACTTTTTTCTGTTAATTCGATCCTTATCCAATGTATCATCACAAAGAAAAGTTGGATGTTAGTGAGAATTGGGTGTTCCACAAACCACATAGTGCAGCAGGATAATGTAGTGAATAACTGACAAAAATTATTTTGTATTATATTTATTTACTTTTGAATTTTTTTTGAGAATGGAGCATTTTATGAATTACATTTATTTCAGAGTTACATGTATATTGTTTAAAGTACTTAATCCACTACATAGTTTCTCAGCACTGTAGGTGCAACATAAGCAGTACTTTATGCTATTAAATCAGCCAGCAACCTTTGATACCCTCCTGCAATTTTAAGTAAAACAAATGTGATAAACCCATCATTGGTGAACGTACTTTGTAATGGCAAATAAGGTTCTCTGGCTTGCAATTGGAATCTGAAGCAAAACTAATGCCATAAACCCATCATTAGTGGACGTACTTTTTGAAAACAGATGAAGTTCTGTGCTGTGTACTTGAAGTCTTTAGTAGACAAATGTCATAAACCTTAATTGGCTGACATATATTGTGAGGACCAATCAGGTTATATTAAGTGGGGCAAATGCCATAGACCTTACTCATGTGGCTTACATTGTGGTGGCAGATGCTTGTAACAGTTGTATGTGTATGAGTGTATGCATTAATTCCTTACTGTTTGCTAATAAAGTTTTTAGAAATGGTTTACTCTGTGCAAAACACATGTTCATGCCAAGATCTTACTTTTAGACAGAAAACAGTTATCATTGAATATTCATTAGTTCCCTTTCTTACCTAATTAAGTATTATTGATTAGTAACTGTATAGAGATAAATACACCTGTAAGTATCAATTTTCCCTTGCCTATACTTGGACAAGTTGCAGTATTTGCACCCTGCCATTAACATTCAGCAAGATTTGCTGTGGTCATAATTAAATCTTGCAAAACTAGTTTAAATTCTGGTTTCTTTGCATCTGTTGAATATTTCATTAGTGGAGGTTTGGTCTGCTATTCACTTGACAGGTGTAGTTTCTTGGTAGTTTTGTTCTTATACCACTATTATTGATCTAGAATTGACACAGTTGAGTGGTTTTACAGAACAGATAATGCAGTTTCCAAATTTAGTTCTTCAATTCTTACAGATTTCCAGCAGCGCTCACAAAATTTTCTAAGGGATTATGCCAATGGACCTTTGAAATGTGTCTTTTTTTTTGTGGACAGGCATGAACTGTGTTGTGTTCAGTATGGAATATACTGTTATTTCATGGGCAGGAAGGTTTACTGTTATTTCATGGGCAGGAAGGTTTGTGAAGAGGAAATGCATACTAGTTTTGTAATTCTCTTGTTTGATATGAGGAGAGCTCAAGATTCATTCTAAAACCCAATTAAGCAATAACAGTATCATGTCAAAGTGGGAAGTAGTTAAGAGAAAGCATTCGGTGCTAATTGCCTTCCAGAAGGTAATGTACAAGTTTTCCAGATGCATTAGCATGGCTTGAAATTAGGACTTTATTCAAATGATCCATAGAATCTCACCACACCAAAGTTTACAGATCCTGATTAATTTTTTTAATAAACTATACTCTTTTTGTATTCCTGTCAACTCTGCAGTTCATCGTAGGGGGACATAATATCCACTTCAGTTTTTATTTGTATGATTGATGCCTCCCCCTTTTCCCTTATTAGTGCCAATTTTGGTTTGAAATTTTCTCTTTACGGTGGCCTAGCGGTTATAGTGTCCACCTTGGATGCAGGAGGTCATGGGTTTGATCCC
>QKMX01351548.1:4860-19718 GCA_003401595.1 Venustaconcha ellipsiformis
GTGTGTGTGTGTGTGTGTGTGTGTGCACCCACACCCACAATACAATAAAGCACATCAAGTTCAATGATTCATTGATTGGTAATCAGTATTTGAAAATATAACATACAAATTATTATAATGAATCTTATCTGGATAAAGAAACGTAATCGATAATACAAATAATCAGTAATAAGGAATGAATATTGGGGTTACTATAATTCACATATCTTGAAAAAAAAATCCAATTATACAGAACGTTTTTCATGGTTTGTGAGTAGAATGCTATTAAATGAAGCTTAATACATGATCAACAATTTAAAACCAACCTGGTTAATAAATATAAATGTCTTGACTGTAACTTCACTAACCATTGAATATATAGCACATAAATTGCTAGGAAACGAGATTGTAGCTTCATATCTCCAGCAAACAAATCAACTCTCTCTCTCTCTCTCTCATATAAATCACATTGAAACATTTATTTATAAACACTTTTGAGCAAATTTGTTTGGTTATTTTAATTTTTATTTTTACATCAATTCCATTTTGATAACTAAAAAAATTATACTTCTTTAAAAGAAAATTAAATAGCAAAAAAATAGGTAATGCATATTTTCAGAAATATGGACATAGTTTGCAAAACAAATTTAAAAAATGAGAACATAAGCTGGCACTTCTCTCTTGAAAATAGCTATACATGTAGAAGTTATCAGGAAAACAAAAGTAAAGTGACACCTGTACAATGGTACCTATATTGCTACAGTGATTATCTTCTCAGTGGACACCTCCATGAGGTGGATACCTGCTCATACAAAACAGTAAGGGACTAAAACAGGAGTCTCAAACACTTGGCCCATAGGCTGCATGCAGCTTGTCAAGCCATATCCTGTGACTAGCAAAATGATTGGTGTCACAAGACATCACAAGAGATAACAAAGGCGTTGCGAGATAACAAAGGCGTTGCGGCTCTTGGGCCATCAAAAATGCGCTCCTGCAGCCCTCTGGGTGGTTTGAGTTTCAGATCCCAGGACTAGAAAATTAAGATTTTAAATCTGTTGCCTTTATCTTAAATTTTATATTACTTTATAAACTATTTATCTTTTATATTCGACCTGGTGCTTAAATGTTGACATTAATTTGGAAGGGTCAAAATGAAGTAGGAGAACTTCTGACTGGAAGATGTGCTGGATGATGTCAGTGATAAAATTATACATTGCTGTCATGCAGCAACATGCCAAATCTCCCCATATAAAAGTTAAGCTCTAAAATCTGAGTGTCAGTGAAAAGCATCAAAATTTTTGCAATTACAACAGCACCTACAAGCTCTACTGGGTGAAAATAATTTCCAGGAATTCAAGGAAGTTAATTTTTTTTCTGTGCTTGTATTCTTTTAAATTGCTGAAACAATCTCTGATATTCTTGAGAAACTCCATCATACCAAATTTGAATACAAAGCTATTTTCTTATGTTCGAGTTAATATGTCAGAAGATAACCTGAAAGTGTGGTACAAAATTCTTAGTCATGGCCATTGTCTTGGATAGAAAATCATCAAAACAGTGTCATCAAGATATACCTACATTTTAAGTTGAGTTAAATCTAGAACTGATATCTTGTGGAAATGTTATTTTAATGGCATCATTAAAGGTATGTTTGAATACATCTACAAACTGAGTTTTAAAAAAAAACAATTGTACTTGTTTGTGTTACAGACCAACCATTTAATTTTCTGAAGCTGGAAAAAACTGGCTCTGATTTATAGAAAAAAAACTTCTATTATATCAATCATATAAGCTGAAAAAGAAATATAATTATCTTGAGGTAACAAAATCCCCACCCTTTAATTATATGGCATTCCCTTTTCATGCTCACAAGACAGTACAACTAAAAACTGAAGTTAAGACCTTTAACCTTAAAGTCAATGTAAGACCTTCAACTTGTTGATTAGAATACTAAGTCTGGTCCAAAATACATCAGCTCAGTGAAGTACACAAATGGGAGTGTTGACTATTGAATTGATCCAAGGGTTAATTAATTTTGATTTTTAAAACTTCTTCACAGTCATAATGGTCAGCTGAAATGATAACAAACATATGAAAGAGGATGAAAAACAGTCACTGCATTAGCCCTTCTGGTCTATAACCAGTACAGCTAAAAAAAATATGGTGAACTTGTATGATTATATAGTACTGAAAAATAACGATTTCGGGTACTGATAGATACAATGCAATTAAAGGAACAAAATTCAACCTTGTATGCTGAAAATGTTCATAGTTTTGAAAATATAAAAAAGTCACGATCACAGGAGAACTAGGAACAGCATCCAAAACTGGCAAAATCCTCCTGTCACTGTCAGCAAATGTTAAAATTGTTGTGGAAAATAGAGGAAAAAACCTGGCTTATTGAAATGTGAAAATTAACACTCTGTCAGTTGCAAATTCTTTATTTCATAAAATAGGTACAGATCCTAAAAAACATTGATAACATTATCAAAGTTTCAGACTTTGATTCAACTTTATCCAAACTCAAATGACACATTCTACAATAAACAAATGCATTAATGAAGCATTTAATGCAATGTAGAGAAATGAAACTGATGATAGTATCACCAGTGAGATCAATTATTAAAACAAAGGCTAGCTGTAAAATGGTTCAGAATAAATCCTTTACATATACATGAAATAAATATCAGTTCATTCAAGCACAGAAAAGCTTCAATAACATACACACTATAAACTTGATAACTGACATCAATCTATTGACTTGTTCAATCTCCATGTGAAGCATGCATCTGCTGCCTGTGAGATAGAAAAATTGAAAATAGCACAACTGCAATGGCTTGCAATCTTAACTTCCCTTGCATTTCACTTTCTATTTGAAAACCCCTCCTTTAGAACTCATCCCCATTCCCAGACACTGATTTTTTTTTTAGAACTCGTCCCCATTCCCAGACACTGACCCACTCCTTTAGAACTTGTCCCCATTCCCAGACACTGACCCCTTCCTTTAGAATTCATCCCCATTCCCAGACACTGACCCCCTCCTTCAGGACTCATCCCCATTCCCAGACACTGACCCAAAGGTCATAATATATAGAGAACAGCAACTCATGGATCATAATGTGTAATGCATCATGTTTAATAATTTATCAATGTTCCTACTATGCTTGCATGAATGATGTTTGGTCAGCAAATATTGTACAATGTCATGCTTACATTTTTCCAGCTATACCTTTGACCAAATCTATGGGACCTCAGGAGCAGGAGTTATAGATGAGAGACCTTTTACAGAAATTTATCACCAAAGCCACATAACCAAGTTTTGTCAGATTCTGTGCCTGAAAATGTGTGCTAATGGACAGGTTGATGGATGGACAGGCAGAGTATCACAAATGTCTTAATGTTTTGTTTTTTTTTTTAAAAAAAAAACATGCAAATAATAAAATCTCAAAATAAAAGGCCCACAACACTGCAAGCTTTGACATCATTGTATGCAAAACCATAATAACCTTGTGAGGTATTACTATACAAATAAAGTTCCTTTTATATTTCCTTTATGTTTCTGAATAATTATGAAATTTCTTGCATTAGTTTCAAGTTAAGATGCAACAAGACTATGTTATGTAAGGCACTAAAACAGATGCAACATAAAAAATCAGCAGCTCACTTATAATTAGAGTCAAACCACAAACAACTAAGATCCAGATCTGTCATAGCATAATGTGCCTGCTTATCAGGGTCTATACTGTTTATTCTAGTGATTATTTTGAATAAACTATACAGACCCAGATCTGCAGGTGTATTATGCAATGCTAGATCAGGGACAGTGCAGTTTGATGTTAGACTTGACTTATAAGCAAATAAATACATTATGTTGCATTTTCTGGATATACAGTAGCTACATCTGAATGTAATTAGTGGATTTTTTTGTGCAAGTAGCCTGTCCAAATCAGATGAATCAAACTAATCTGCTTTGACATCCAGTGTACAAGACAAATTGACGAACTCTTATTTGTTGTTTATGCTTTACTACATTTTTTTCTTTTGAATGCATGTAACATTCTTCACTGGTTAACAAACATCCAGGAAATTATCAGAATTCTTTGTATTATTGGGGACTTTAACTGGATGAAATATTGGCACATTTAGTGTAGTGATACCTGGTAATCACTTATTTTTATTCAGTTATTTCTTTAAAATAATGCCATTATGCTGACTACATCAAGCCACATGAAATGAAAGTTTTGGATGCTCAGTGGTTATCAGACTTGCAAGTAGAATAGTACAGGCTTGAATCCTGCCACTGGAAAAGCTCAGACTGGCTGCCATAGTGTGTACTTGCGCAAGACTGGTCTGGCATAAGATAACCTTTATTTATTGATTTTTGTAAACAACACACAAAAATACATACATATCAATGTACAGTTACATTATCATGTTGGTTTTGAAAGGTCTATAGGCAGGAAAGTGTTGGAGCTTAATAAGAACATCATATAAATCATGTGACTGCAATAAACAGATAATGAATTAATTTAGAGCAGGCTCTACTTCAACACTTTCAAGGTCAATAAAAGATTTGCTGTTGACATTTAACACCTGTGCTCAACAAAAGCAGCAACATTTTATTGTATGCCTTTAAAAATCACACTCAATTACAATAGTTCAATCTGATATTTTAAATGGTGACAGTCGGAAATGGATGAAATGCTGTGTTAGTTATAAAGATGATGCTTGCAATATGATGAGCTTTAACTGGTGTGCCGCATGCGAGACACCTGTGACAGAGTTCACCATTTCCTGCATGGCTGGCACCGAAGGGTACTGAAGGGCAGCAGTTTTAGTTGTTGTCACCGTAAGCTTCAAACAGTCACATAAATGATTAGCACTGTCATTGATCCTGTTACGAATCTCGTCATGAGCCAAATTTTTGTACAGACTATCGCAAATATACACAAGTTTATGAGCAGACACAACCACAAATTTACTATTAGAAATAAACACTTTCGGAGGTTCATTGCTTTCAATGCAAGTAAAGAAGGCATCAACAGCATTGTTTAGCAGAGTGGAATGAGTTTTCATTTGTTCTGAATAAAACACCAACACTTGCTTATCATTTGAGTCTACATTAACAAGTTTTGCAGGTGCAGGTGTTGTGTCACGTTCTGGAACAACATCTACATCCTGTTCAATGGTAACTGTTTTTTTCATATCTTCTATTTTTGCAGCATTTCCATTTTCAGTCTGCCCATCTACTTCATCTACATCTTTTAAATATTCATTTGTATCCACAGAATCTACCTTCAGTTCTGTATCTATGACTTTTGTGCATGTGACTTGATCATATATTGGTTTCACACCACCTTTCTTTTCTGGCAGGGTAGGTTGACTTGAATCTAGTTTTTTCTCAGGTTTCTGTGAGTCAGATTTTTCATCATCTAGCTGGACATAGTCATATTCCTGGTGAATATCATCTGAGTTACATTTTCCACTATCAACTGAATCACGTTCTGGGGTGCTTCGATTACTGTCGCGTGAAAACCGGCGAACATGAAACTCACCTGACCAATGCTTGAAATCTCCAGACATGCGTTTCACTTCTCCTGATAATCGTTTTTGGTCCCCAGGCACAAAACTCTGAGACTTCTTCTCTGTGGGAGTTGGGGGTAAAGGTCTGTCGGTGACAGGTGGTGGTGGCAGGGGTCTCTGTTGTACAGAAGATGAAGAAGAAGAATCCTTACCTG
Source organism: Venustaconcha ellipsiformis (assembly GCA_003401595.1). NCBI lineage: Eukaryota > Metazoa > Mollusca > Bivalvia > Unionida > Unionidae > Venustaconcha > Venustaconcha ellipsiformis. The sequence goes on from QKMX01351548.1 coordinate 10,578, forward strand.
GAAGGGTCAAAGGTTTTGCAGCTACGTTAGGTTTGGGCATAATGGGGGGTTTTGAATTACCCTTACCATTGTCTTTTGTTAGAGTGCCAGACTGGTTCAAATCCTGAGCTCTCTTGAACAAAAGGGTTGAATTTCCCTGAATAATAGATGCAAGCTTTCTCACATCTGGGGTTAAGTCTTTCGATAATGCCACAATCTGACCAAGGTCATCTTTTTTGGAAGCATCTGATGTTACAAGTCTGACTAACTGCCAACTCATGTCATCCAAATTTTTCAATGAAGATCTAACCAGATTCAACGACTGCTGTAGTGGAGCAAGATGCTTACTGAGTTTGTTAATAAGTTTTCTGTCTGGTAATTTAGCAGAATTTGCTAGAGTGCCTTGCGCAAGTTCAACAAAATCTTCCAAAGAATTTTTAACACCATGACATGATTCCTTAATTTCATATAATTTCTGCTCCAGCGGATCTTTTCTGCGCCATGAGCTATTAACATGAGCGCATAATTTTGTTGTTGATTTCTGAACATCCTGCTGTAACTTTATCACTAAATCCATTGCAGCATCAAGATCCAGTGGAAGCTCATCATAAATTGGTATGTCAGAATTGCGAGAATCAAGGCTAGAGTTGGAAAGCCTGCTATCTGTGCCTTCGGATGAGTCGGACTTGGCTGAGATAACAGAATCCCTTGTTACCTGGGGGGGAATATCATACACTCCTGTGGGCTTTTTATCCTCTTCTTTTGCCAATGATGAAAACACTTTGGTCATATTTTCCACTGGTGCATTGTTCTTTGGTGTATCATACAAATCATCAACAGCATGTTCCTGACTTGCTGAATTTGATGCCGATTTTGACCCAGAAAGAACATTACCTGGATCATCATACATATGCTCAACACTGTATGACTTGTTCTTTTTTAGTGTATCAGTCCTTGGTACATCATAGGTATCTAGGACGTTATCAAAGCTGTGTGCCTTTTTCACCAGTGTACCAGTATTACTTCTTGGAACATCATAATCATCCAACATATTTTCAACACTCTGTGATTTATTCACACTTGTGTTTGAGTCACTTCTTGGAACATCATAATCATCTAGAAGAGATCCAACAGAGGGAGATTTGTGTCGAGTATTTCTATCCCCATGGGAATTATCTTTCGCAAGAGTTCTACTTTTGGGAACATCATAATCATCTAGATTTGATCCTGGTGATGGAGGTTCAGAACCTGAGTACAGACCTCCTGGTAACTTCCGCCTGTCCAAAAATGAATGTTTTGGTATGTCATAGTCTTCTAGGAAGCCCCCTGGGGAAGATGGTTCTGAGTGTGGAACGTGATGTCTATTGGCACTACTGTTGACCACTCTACCTTCAGTATTGGGCACCCTTTCTTTTGGAACATCATAGTCCTCCACTGAGGAATTAAACTGTTTAGCTTTTGGAGGAGAATCATACAAATCAAGGCCTGAATCTTTGGATGCCTGATTGAGAATGGCTCCTCTCAACTCCCTTTGTGGAGGTGGTACATCATACAGGTCCATTGGTGAAATGTCAAGGCTTGACCTTGCAGAGTCACATATACTGTTTGGATTTGATCTGGTATTTGATATTCCACTGGACAAGCTTGTCAGGGAATCCTCAGAATGCTTTGATGATAAACTAGTCCTTGGAGAATTTGAAGCAGGATGGTCATAGAGAGAGACATCCAATGTATTTGGTGTCACTGGAATCACTCGGCTTGGTGGAGTGTCATACATACTTTCTTGGGAGATAACAGAGTTATTTCTGATTTGTGGTGGGGTATTGTACACTGACTGGTCAAAGCTGGAACTGTGGTTGAGTAGATCTTCCCTGGATGATCTATTACTTGTTGGCAAGCTGTATTGGCTGCTTGCTCCTGACATGCTAAGACTGTTATTGGATATGTTGTTGGGAAGGTATTGGGAGCGAGGAACATCATAGTCTTGACCTGTTCTGTTTGGATGGTCATATATGTAGACATCACCATACTTCTCTGGTGTAATGACCTGCAAAAGAAAGCAGCCTATTTTTGTTAACAGGAATAAACATATATCTGCATTGTTTTCTTTGTGTACTGTATATCAATTTTTCAAAATGTTTCTTGGCCATGAGCCTAAAAATAATTTTTCTGAGGATTAAAAATCCATTTAAACATTTTAGTATGTTTTGCCATCCTTAAAAAATATTCTGGCGATCCTCTGCTACTTTCTAGAATGTCCTCATTACTCTGATTTGGGAGTGACCTAAGGCTAGGGAACCACTGTTTTATATGATACCCTACCTGCCTGCATACTAGACCAGGTGATTGAACAGCAGTTTTCATAACATTTTGAATTCTTTCTTTGTTTCAAAGATATATAAACTGCACAATGCAAACTTTGGTATTGAAATCTTCTGCAAGTTTTTCAAATTGGCAGGCAAGAAACTTTGGTGAATACTGTATGTCAATTTAAAAGACTGATGGCATTATCATACATATAGATAAACATTTCTGATGATTCATGACTTAATGATATTTAGTGTGGTGAGAATGTTTTGGACATCAAAGCCTGTACTTGTACCATTATCAGGAGATCTTCCCATGAACCAGAAGTGCAGATGCACCATGTGCACTGTATTTATCACTTGAATTGCCAACCCAGCTGTGAGATTCACAGACCTAGATCTGTTACCACACAGTTAGCTACAAGGTCTGCATAATTTACAGTCTGCTTGAAGCCATAGGTAAACAAACACAGCACAATATAAGACAGATCTGGATCAAATTAAAGGCTTTGTGTTGTGCATATGAAGCATATGAATCCATTCTTCCTTGTTCTGCAGTCAATAACATCAATTCTAGAACTGAAAACTATATTTCCCCATAGGAGGGGTGTCTCAAAAATATTATTAGTTTGAGATTTGGCTATTTTCCAACTTTCTAGCAAAATTTTGTAGAAATTAGTACAATTTTTACAATTTTTCTGTCATAGTACATAAACTCAAGTCACAAAAGTTTTTTCCTTCTTTTCATTTTTGATGTGTAGCTGTATTTAACTATTTTTAATATTTTAAAAATTAATTTAAACAATAATCATGCAACTTTTCACATCAATCCTAATTTTAAAAAATGTGTCTTTGTCAACAAAGTAAACATAATATATAATATCTATTGTGTTTGTCATCATTTCTTACTGGAAAAGAATAAAATTAGACTTGAATCCTTGGGGATTTACTGATGACTAAAAACAGATTTCCAGGAACTAACAAAGAAAATGTCCCAAACAAAAACATGATTCATCTTTAGTCATCTATAATTTGAAACCAATACCCATTTTGTATCAACCAGTAAATGACTTGACCGGGGATGGGTATTTTGTTTCATTCATTGCAGCTCCAGTTTTCAATGAAAAAAAAAACAAAAGATCAGAGCTGGACTGATCAAAATCTAAAATTATAATTTAATGTACCATTTATCTGGGTCAACATAATTACTTCACACCAACCACAAAGAAAATTATACTGTTTTGCAATGACCTTCTAGTAAAATTGAATCTTCTAATATGGGAATATATAAGGTAGTGTTTGTTATGATAATTAGACAATCCATGCTAAACAAAATAGTCCCACAGCTCAGTCAAAACCATCTGATCCTTTTTACATGCAGATACAAGCAAACAATATAAATAAATATTCAATCTGTCACCAATGTATTTATATTTAGAAATATGGGACATGGAAAAGCTTATTAGTTATACAGACTGATAATAAGAACTACATTTATGTGTGTTCTGACTGGTTAAAAAAGCTGTGTGTGTGTGTGTATGCATGTGATGAATATTTGTAAACTTATGGTGAAATTATATCCCCCCCAAAGATAAAATATTAAAATTATGGGTAAATTATATCCCCCACCCAAAAGGATCAAAGTGTACATTTGCTGCTCAATATCCTGTTTGTCTATGTCTATGTTCTTTTTTTTAAAGGTCATTTCCTAAAAGTTTCTGAAATGATGTGAAAGTTTAGACAGAGAATGCACAATAAGACTTAAAATCATATACCCTGACCTTTGTTGGGCAATAATGATAATAATTTTTTTTTATCAAGCATCTTGCGTGTCCCATCATGTAGGTTGTAATATTCATATCTCCTGCAAAGCTGCATACAAACGCCACAAATTCATGCACCCCTGTCCATATTATTGAGCACAAAGTATAGAGTGAAATCTGTCTTCGATGAAACCTCTATTTAAAGACACATAATCATAAAATAAAATGTTGGTGGTGCCCAAAGTGTCCTTTATGGACAAACTATAGTTACATATAAATCCAACATATTTATATGTGGCGAGTATTGACATTGATATGTCATGGCATCACATTCCAACAGCAGATCAGGGTTTATGGTATATGCAGCTGAATTTATCTTGTGCATTTATATTATTATGACTGTAATGTGATCTTAATTGCTATATCACCTTGAGTTGTCAGCATCAGAAAATCCATCATTTTAGGATGTGAAGCAGAGTCTGTCTGGAGCTGGGAAAAAGGCTTGATCTAGCAGCAATCAAGATACCTGACAATATACAGCCTGTATAACATAAACTGTAAGATAGTGTAGACCCAGATGTCAAATGGAATGAACTGTTGACAGCTGAACAGCTAGGGTTTATTGTTTTGTTGTGATCACAGACAGGAATCAAATGTTAAGATACAAAATGCAAATAGCAAGTTTTGATTCACACTGCTTGCATTTTGTGTCTTCTATAAATCATACAATATGGTAAAGACTTCAGAAATCTAAATCTCATCAGTTATTTTTAGCTTGTCATGATTACAGGCAAGCTTATCTTTGCATCTGCCTTCTCCACAAATTCCTGCTTTAATAGACAAAAACTAAAATATACTATTTTTATCTTGCCATTGGCAAGTTATTCATTCATACTTTTTTCTGCTTATGACTCAGTAAGCATGTGCAGCCTGCAAGTAGAGAATTACATTAGGCTCCTAAATCTTACCAATATCTTTTATCTGACAAGCTCAGAGATCCAGTCATGTAACCATGTAGCTGAGATTAAGGAAAAAAATTGCAGGGGTTGGTAAAAATAATAATAAAAAGCTTTCTTTAAAGAAATTTCACTAATATTTTGTAAAAGTGGTGTAATGAGCTTCTTAATGAGCCTGGGCCTAGGGCCTTTTAAAAAAATGTTTGCCAAACTGTCAATATAATTAAATATTATTATGAATCATATCAGACTCATTTTGTTGCTGTATATATTAAGAATTGGCCATACAATTTTTCTACCTGGTGAGTAGGTAAGATTTTCTTTCAAGATTGTTTTCTACCCTACACTCTCTAAACTGATATGATTGTTAAAATGTAAATTTGTTCTTCTACAAATCTGAGAACAAGTAAGTTCTTTTTTAAGCCATTTGGAGGCAACACATATTTTAAAACAAAATCCAAATTATATGGTCTGTTGCTGAACATGTACATGTATAGCTGAAGGGTTCAAATATATTATTCTTGCAGAATGTTATGTATATATATTTTATGTATCTCTTGGCACATTATTTTATCTAATTCTTGTAAATTTTATTTATGTTTATAAGTAATGCAGATTATCTTTAGTTAGATTTTGCCTACGTGATTAGGGTCCATTTTATGAATTTTAATATCATAAAATTACATAAAATCTACAAACAAATGTTTATGTATGTGTTCACAATTATTACTAATAATTTTAATAATAGGACTTAATGAAGACTTTATGTAAATATCTCTTTGGCTGAGGGATTTGGGTGGGTCTAGAAGAATTCAAACTTCCCACTGATTGGGCTAGGTCAGGAACAGGTAATTTTGAGATAAAATGAGTTTTAAGATTTGTCATATGCAGCATGCTGTGAAATAAAGTTATATAGAAGGTGTAAATATGGTTGGAACTGAGCAGTAATACACTCAGTCCTATTTTTGAATTATTCTTATTTCTTGTGTTCCTGTAGTAAGTCTGCAGATGTCTTTTATGCTGAACTTAGGTATTATTCTAGAGGTAAAACATTTGTTTGGACTGTTCAATGGAAACAGAAAGAACTCATTATTTGAGCTAAAATATTATTCTGGAACTGTTGTGAATTATTCAAAAGTAGTTCTGGATCATGCCATCTTGACAATTTCACAGTTCTTGGCAGACAAATACAATTCCTGTTTTGAAATTTAAATGGAACTTTTCATTCTTTTGGACTTTCATGCAACTTTCTTAAGAATATTCCTCTCCCATTTTTGGTTATAACTTTGATAATTAAATCTACGCTTTACAAAACTTTGTTTTGCTTCTTTCTGTTACTTAGATCATGACCATACAGCTGTAGAAAAAAAATACAGGAATTTAAAAGCTGTAAACAATTTTCTTAACTAAGGAACTTTGTCTCCTTTAATTTTTCTTATTTTATTTTAGCCCTATAACTCTCTTGTACGTAAGCCTAAATGGTTCATAAAATTTGCCAGCTAGAAGGTGCTAACACATGGGCATATAAAATAAAAATTCAGCAATGAAATAAGCAAACCGGAAACAATTTAAAATTTGATAATCATCAGCCTTTTCATGTTGTGTAGATTATAATAAATGCACCCCCTATTCAAGTCTTGAATAATACACAATAGACCGGCCATTTAAGCTGGAAACAAAATAATGGTTTAGTAATCAGCTGAATTAGCGAACTGAATGAGTTAGATAAATGTACAAAAATAATGCAGGCTGGAAAAAACTTCAGAAACTATGTGGATATTAAAAACAATCAAAATGCATGGATGGACTATGGAGAATAGCTAGTAAAATGAGCCTTTTATGTTCACAAGAAATATTAGGTGGCTGTGCAAAGGTCTGCAAGAAAAACAGGCACTGCATTTTTCAAAATCTATTCATAATGACAGCCATTTGTAACAAAATGAAATTATATAAAATCAATTGATTTTTTTTATCTCATAGCTGGGAGAATTCTTAACAAAATAGAGTTCTGTTCAATTGGAGGACTGGACTCAAACCATATATAACCTTTATTACAGACCATTGTTTTCATGTTGTCAATCCATGCAACAAATAGTCCATACAACTTTGTTTCCGCAAGCTTAACTTGACTAGCAATTGTTTGATTTTAACTAAATCTTATATATGTTTGTGTGTGATTTGAATTTTTAACATTGTTTTAACAATTTGAGTCAAATCTGATATGCAATAATATTACACTGAAGGGACCTCAAAAAAATTTAGTGTCAAATTTTCTTTACCAGAGTTATGCATCCTGACTGCCTGTCCTCCTTCCTTTGGTTTCTGCAGCGTAACTTGATTAAGATTTGTTGGTTTTTTTTACCAAGTTTGGTATAGAGTTTTAATCTGATGGACAGCTACAGTAAATATGAGTTATGTCCCCTATTTCCTGACATGACCAAATTTGGCATGACGTTTATACTGTTGGGACTTAAATGATTTTAATTCCAATCCTCAAGATCAGTTACATAAAGTAAGGCCCCTGGCTGTTTCTCTTCAATTGGTGTCCACATCAAAACTATACAGTAAAAAATAAACAACACTGGATTTCAACTATATATACTTCGAAGAACATGTATATTATTTTCTTTTTCTTTTCATCAAATTTGAATTTCCCATAATTTTCAGCAGGCTTTAAGAAAAGATAACTTGTTCCTTATGAGTTTAATGTTGCATATTTGGGTCATGTGCACTAACTTCCCCCCTTTGGATCTCAAAACATTTTTTGAGTCTCTAAGACCCTCACAACACAGTTAGCAATATGGCAGTTTGCATATGTGTATTATGTACCTTTATAATGACAACTGGTTTTTCATGCCAAGACTACTAACTTTGGTTTCACAACATCAATTACTCTGGTCAAGGCCCTGCTAAGCAGATAGCATAGAGCCAAACCTTGTGTGGCTCCTCTGTTGCTAATAACTGTAGCTTTTATATTTTTTACCTCCCCCAATACTGCTGAGGAAAATCTTTTTGATCTTTTATTTTTAAACAATTCTATTTTGACATCATTACAGATACATCTTTATGAACACAATCAAATAAACTATAACCATTATCTTTGTCAGTTCACACTAATATCAATCAGTACATGCTTGTTTTTCTCAATCTTTAAGAAGTCATCAATCAATAAAAAGGATATCAGTTTTTTTCCATACAAAACATACAAGATCTCAGCAAGTTCATAAAAACACTGGAGTGATTGATGTGAGGATAATGTTAAGTGCAATGACCATTGTTCCACTATCATCTGTACTTTTCCTGTGGTGTCATATATCAATTGAACAGTAAAACCTTTTCAACCAATTGTAAATGAACAAATATGATGGTGTGTGTTATTGTGATAATGTCAGAACTCATGAACCTCAGATGGGAAATTCATCAAATTTTGTACACAGCTTGCCCTTGTGCTAACCATCTGCAAGAGGGGATATTATTTCTAAGCCACTTTACTGTAGTTCATAAGAAAGGGTAATGGTGGGGGTCATGTAAAAAAAAATCATATATAATAAGAGGCACAAGTGGGCCTGTGGGCATCTTCAGATCACCTTAACACTTGACCTTTTCACCAATCAGGCATTTGCAGCATAACAGTACAAACAATAAACCCATGCAAACTAACTTAGGCATATTTCTTTACCAAGCTTTAATAAAATTGGATGAGATACAGTCTTCAGATTTAGAGAGGTAACATTTGACAATCAAATCAATTAGATAGAAGACCATATAATTTATAATTATGGATATTACTTATTAAACAACCTAAAACAATGATGAAATAAGCTTATTTACCAACCTATAGCAAAATCCCAACTATGTTCTGTCTCCACAGCGGTAACACGCTTAGCCAATCAAAGACAACATCTTGATAATGCAAATTTATTTAACACAACTGATCAAAATCAGATAAGAACTATACATGTAGTTACTAGATTGCTGACAATCTAAGCCACTCACTTCCAGGAATACATTATTAATAATGTGAACCTTGCTCATAATTCAATAGCTATCTTTGTGATATATGCCTATATACCAGGACTGATCAAAATCATTTTAAATTACAACAGTAAACAAACATATGCAAATCAGATACAAGAC
>QKMX01351550.1:0-10219 GCA_003401595.1 Venustaconcha ellipsiformis
TAAGGGATTGATGATGATGATGATGATGATGATGATGAATGATGAATCAGGTACAGAAAACACTACCTTCTTTAAGATGTCCTCGCATCAAGCATAGGAAAAAACTATGTTTCAAATATCTTAATTCATAGTACCTTGAAAATATAATTTTTTTATTGTGTAAACAACATAAACAATGGAAGGAAGCATTCAAAGTATATTTATGAAAGACTTTGTATTCACCTTTATAGAGAATAATCCAAATAGTCAGAATAACTTTAATTGCAATGAAAATATAAAGCTTCATTTTGACTAAGGCTGTTACTAAAAGGTTGATCTGATCCACCCAGTAAGCTGGAGTAGTCTTCATACACCAGAAGGATTGAGACCTACTGGCTACCCTCACCTGGTTTAGCTCACCAGCCAAAGCAGTTCCCAGGGTGTGGCCACTGTCACATGCAAACAGCTACTAGAAGCGACAAGTGAGAATTGGGAATCACTGGAGAACCAATGTAGATTAACTACCCTTGGGAAGGCATGACATGTTCCAACCATCAGAGGTACTCCCTGAGACCCAAACACCAGAAGATCAAATGGCCAGGATAGCAGTTCAACAATGCACTGTGGAATATAGAGGGCATGTCGGAGCACAAAAAAATACCTGGTCATCCACTGCAGAAAAATAAGTTGAAAGCAATAACAAGTTATCATGCCAATGGACAACAACTTCTGTGGCCGAGAAAGTGAGGTTGCTTCTTCACCATAATCTCCTTCACGCGCAGGATGTTCTTGTGCAACATTCTTCACTAAACCCGTGTCCTCTTTCTTTCTGTCTACTCTGCATCTTTTAAGTCCAATGGCGATGGGGGAGGGATGGAGCAACATGTAGAGGTTACTACTGTCAGTCATAGTTCCAAACCTATTCAGAGGTGGTTTGTGGACAAATGATAGTTTTGTCTTTGAACCAGGAGAGCAAAGACATCCGGCAGCATCCCAGGCAACTGAGCAGCCCTGTTTAGGTCAGTACTGCTTACCCAAGTAAGAAAAAAAAAGGGACTAGAAAAGGTGTCCTTAAAATTGCCTCTCCTATAAACTAACTGGCCAGCTAGCCATGGTTGACAGTTAACCCTTAATGAGGTTGACATCACAAGCATAAAGAAGCCAAACTCATTCTCGGTACAAGGAATGTACACACACTCATTGACAGAGTAGATACACCCAGGCCTCAGAGAAGTACAGCCCTCACAGTCAGAGAACTAGGCCGATACAAGATTGACATTACCACTCTCAGTGAGACACATCTAGCTGATGCAGAATCTGTCTGTGAACCCGTGGGTGGCTACACCTTCTTCTGGAAGGGGAAAATAGAAGAATCTATGGGTTCCATTATGCCATTTGTACTGTACTTTTGCATCAATTCACAGCAGTTCCTATGCAGTTGAATGAACACTTGATGCAACTCCATGTCCCCCTCTCTAAATCACAGTATGTCACCATCAATCAGTTTGTATGCCCCCATGTTGACCAGCAGTGAAGAAGACTAGCAGACCTTCTACAAGTCTCTCAATACCCTTGTTAAAGTTACCCTTTATTGCGACCATCAAAAACCTGCAGTACCCCACTAATCTCTTTTGACAGGACCACTCTGCTCAAGGACAAAAAGAGAAAATCACCCAAAGGTGGAAGAAACAATTTTCCAACCTGGTGAACATGCCCTCCAACACAGACTCTACAGCAGTAGACACAATTGTTCCAAAGCAACTATCTCAGACCTAGACTTGCCTCCTATCACAGAAGATGTTGAGTGAGCCATCAACATGACCAGCTCTAGCAAGGCACTAGGCACAGGTGGAATTCCTGATGAACACTTCAAAGCAGCTGGCCCTAAGGCAGGCCCTTAATGCACTGCACATATCACTCCTGTTGATTACAGGCAAGATTATGGTACGAATCCTTCTAAACCGTCTGGTCGTTAATGTCTCAGAAGCCATATTGTTGGAAGCCCAATGTGGCTTCAGACCTGATTGGAGCATGATTAACATGATCTTCACAGTGAGACAGGAAAAGTGCATTGAACAAAACTTCTACAGTGTCTTCATAGACTTCACAAAGGCCTCTGATACAGTCAACAGAGATGCACTATGGGTCATACAAGCATGACTCGGTTGCCCTATGAATTTCATTAAGGTGATCCGACTTCTCCATGATGGCATGACAGGATTCATTCTCTACAACAGGGATGTCTCTGAGCCATTCAATGTTTCTAATGGTGTGAAGCAGGGTTGCGTTCTCACCCCAGTATTATTTAACTTCTTCACAAGTGTCCCAAACCATACTACATGTGATATTCAGAAAGGAGTGTACATAAAGTACAGACTGGATAGCTTTCTCCTTGACCATTGCTGAGTGAATGTCAGCTCCAAAGCAATTGAGAAACTTATTCTTGAAGCACTTTTCATGGATGACTGTGCTCTCATGGCACACATGGAAACAAATTTCTAGATCATCATCATTGACTTCGCAAAAGCCTCAAGACTCTTCGGACTCACTATCAGTCTCAACAAGAAAGAGATACTTCACCAACCTGTCCCAGGCACCAATGCTCACCCTCTGATTGTAATTATTGAAACTAAAAGCTGTCAATCACTTCAAGTACCTGGGAAGCATCATATCTTCCAATGGATCACTAGACAAAGAGATAACGGCATGCATCAGCAGTGCCTGTCAATATCTAGGACATCTCTGCTCTCGTGTGTTGAGTCTCAGGAATATCAAACTGTCCACCAAGAAAAAGGTGTATAAAGCAGGTGTGCTAACAAGCCTCCTATATGGATGTGAAAGCTAAATACCATAAAAGAAGCACACAAGAGCCCTGTGCTGGATTGTGAGCATCAGATGGCAAGATAGAGTGACAAGTTTAGAAGTACTGGATAGAGCATGATTAACCAGTATCTAAGCAATGGTCATGACAGCCCAACTCCAGTAGACAGGTCATGTCATCTACATGCCACATCAGATTTTATATGGAGTTCTATCTACTGGGCACATAAAAGTTGGTTGCCAGAAGAAAAGAAAAGATTTAAAGACTCCATCAATGAGTTAATATCCACAAAGAATAGGAAGCTATCAATTTATTTTCTAACCAAACTGTATTCATTTCTTGGGTTAAAATTGAACTTTTGTAGCAGTTTATACTTTTGAAAAAAGAAAAGAACCTGAATTATTTCAGGGTTGAAGAAAAATAAAAATTTCAGGAATAGAAGTTGCTTCTCCTTCCAAGGGCCAAAATGAGAGAAGATTGATATTAAGGAAAAACTTAGTTTGGATTGTCAAGTAATTGTATGTGTGTGACACCTTTGTACTCACTGATATAAGTGTCAAAATCTCCGAACCCAAAGTAACATTAATGCCTGGCATGAGCGAAGACCAATGAATGCCACCTAACTACACAAGTTATACATGCACTTGCTTAGAAAGGGTATTCACTGTAATTGAAAGAGTATGGTATGAATTTTGTATGAATTCTATTTACTATTTTACTACTTTTTCTCTTTCACAATTGCTTCAATTAAATGGGGACAGCAGGATGTATAGTGCAAAATGGCACAAATAAGGCTAAATCTCTCTCTCATATTGTGGCATATATTTTGTAATCATAAGGTATAAGTATAATGAACATTACCTTCATTACCCGATGAATGAACAATTTGTTTACTATATATCATTTCAATGAAGCAAGATGTTTTATATATAGTAATATGTATACTGTACTCATGTAAGAAATGTATTTTGAGCATTTTATTACCCTCATTGTGTATTGGGACATGCCATTTCAAAATATTTCAATCTGATGGGATACACAACTTAGTATTGCACTTTAACATTGTGTAATTATTTTGTGCATATTTTATATTGTTTAACAATTCAAATATTTTCCTTGACACTCATTGCCAATACATAATAATCTAACATGTGCACTCTCTTTGGTCAGCGAGCACTATGCAATCCATTTGTCACATGACCTTTTCTATAAATAGCACAGTCTTGTAATATTTTTCCTAACCAAAATCTAGATAGGAGTACCCAAACGTTTTGTAATTTGGATCTTCATTACCTAAGAATAAAACTGTTATGATAGAATACAAATGTCTGAATCATAAGAATCTATTGTGAACTTATCTATTCCATAAATATATATGTAAGCAAACTCAAACAACATATTCAATTAGTCATGTTGCTTTATCACAACTATGTATGATGCACATGAATTAAATATTTACCATCATGTAGATATTTTGGAATCCTCCTCAATGCTGGGTCCTTTATTTCGTACTTGATACCTTCCCAAAAATAATAATCAATCTTTTACTTATTATTTTCCATAATTTGAAATAAATAATACTATTTTAATGTAAAAAAGTTTTACAAGAAATACGAGTTAAATGTGGAAATTATGAAGTTTGCACATGGAAAAAATATTAACGAAGTTCACAATTATGTTACCCTAATCAAGCCATTGTTGAAAGTGTCTCTCATTCTGCCATCCAACTTGAAATTTTTGGCTCCACCAACAACAGATATTACAAGATTGGGAGGATGTGGATCCATGATCCGCCAGTGTACCTCCATCAGTTCTAAAACTTTATCCACACTGTCTGAATCACTTAGCCGTATGTACTGTAAAACAACAAAGGTTATCATAAATTCAAATGTCAAAACATATGTCCATAAATTAAAACAAATGGTACAGTACTAACCTTTGTAACAACCAGCAAGCACTGTAAGCCCAGACCTACAATTATATAATGTGCTGGCAAATTACGGTTTATATAGTTGACTCTTCTTTTAGGTTTCCATACTCTTCTCTATTTATACTCTTTCAAAATATTGCTCACACAATATTTTAAATTTCTTGATTATCTCTACCATTGTTCATTGTCTCCATGGATGTGTGACTGGTTCCTACTATTGTTTCCTATGCATGCATTGAGAACCCATCAAGAATGTGGATAAAAGGACCAGACTAAATGTAGTGGTTCAGATGTTTTACAGTCTAACATCACTGGTACATTATGATGTGTCTCACATGCTACCTTATGATACCATCAGCTTTGTGTTCCATCACTGAAATTAAATGATTCTTGGCATTTTCTCTGGCATAATTATACAAACTCTTCAGATTATATACCAAACCATAGAAAATATAGTCTAAATGAAAGCGTCTGACTAATAAAGTTATGAAAGAGTGTGGTTTTCTGAGAGTGCCATTTTACCACCAAATTTACAGCACTGTTGCATGCTTTTGTATTAATGGGAGGTAACACAGGGTCTTGGAGATGATCATTTCCTGCTTTGATGAAATATACCACTGTTGATCTGGGTCTGTGCAACATGCACGTAAATATGTGTAATGCATATAGACAAAACTACAATGTTTTGTTCCAAGTTGGTGGAAAGAATGAGTTTGATTCGGATAAGAAATAAGTTGAGGCTGTCAGGCCAAGATGCAAGTTCCTATGCCATATCAAATTAATTCTTTCCCCAAATTTGAAAGAAATCAATTATATGGTTTTGCATTGATTACATATGCCTTTTTTATTTGTACATTCTTTACATTTTTAATATGTATTTTAAAAAATGAATTAGGCATTTTGCATTTTATGAAAGATAATATACAACCATCTGAAAAAATAACCAAGTACATAACCAGAGCTAAAGAATAGATATATACTATGCCATCACATCATCAGTCAAATTTACTATTCAGATTTGAATTTTTAAAACAATTTTGTATGTGACATAAATAGATTTAAACCACAGTCATAGACAAGTGGATTTTTTCATTACATCTCAAATGGAACTTAGGTTTTATATCAGTAAGCAACCCTTTTTCTTATACCCTATTTACTGAATACATACACTCTACATCCAAGCAAATTTCAGAGCCAATGTCACAGACTGACATTAATTAAATACATTTAGTGTTGTACAAAAAGTTCATTAATTTACAGTAATTTCAAAATTACTGATGGATTAAACTTAAAGGTAATAATTTAAGTATAAATTTGTAAGAACGTGAAGATTAAGTCCCTTTCTAACATAAAGATTAGATTTTTAATATCCATTTGGATATATTTGAACAACAAAATTCTAAACAATACTTTCCTGTTTTCTTGTCTCTATCTTCTACTTGAACTGTCACAAGAATTCCTAGTGTGCCCAGTAATGAATAAGTCTCAACAACATTGTAACACTTCTAAATTTGCATCACAGTCAAAAACAGCTGCTGCTCTCAGATGTTGCATGTCAGTTTCATCCTCAGATTTACAAAACAAATTTGATTCCTTAGTAACACTAATAGCCAAATTCAAAGTTCCTCCATGTAAATTGATCCTTAAAAAAATATTTTAAAAATCTGCAGACCATAATTTTGAAACTCTGAAGCTGAAATGGAATTGTGGGTAAGTTTGGAATTTTAGATGATTTACATTGTGGAATGTCTCTTCTGTGTGTCGTCAATGCTGTAGCTGGGAACAGGATCAATGGGTGCAAGATTCAGAAGTTTTTGTTTTTTCTTAGACCTTTTTGTTTAAGGTCACTACACCATAATTCAGTACTTTATAGAAAATAGAAAATTCATTTGAAGTTTAAATGATGTAGCCCTACATGCCCTTAATTAACTTGTTTATCAGGCCAGCTGAATTCAGCATCACTGTGGAACAAGGCTGCCATACATGAATGGGATTTTACTTAATACATGTATCTCTATTTGCCTTTTATTCTCATATTATTTCTCACCTTTGCTGGCTTTGTTCCTCCTATATGCTCCACATTAACAAAGTTAATTTTTCCAAAGGAAGTAGTGGGCTGGATACGTATAAATCTCTCTGTGGTCCATTCCTCATGTACAGTGGAAAGATTCATTGGGGGTGGTTTGTCCAAATTATCATCTGCCATTATCTCCTGCAACTCTGAGGAAGAAAAAGGAAATCATAACAATGTCATTATTAGTGTAACATAGAAATGTGAGAGTTGTTAATTTAAGTATAACCTGCACAAAACTTGTCACCTCCATATAGCAGTCACCTACATATAATGATCACATATAAAAATATCCCATTCAACTATAAACTAGCGCTTATCTACCTGGATATAGTCATGTATAAAAAGTATCATTCAAGCATAAATAAGTGCCTATTTATCTGGATATAATGTCATGTAAAAAAGTCCCATTCAAACATAAATTAGTGCCTTTTTTTCTGAACACAGAGGTTGTGTTTTAAAAAAGGTTCCATTCAAACATAAGTACTTATTTGTCTGGATATAAAAACATGCATAAAATAATCCCATTCAAATATAAATTACTGCCTATTTCTATGGACAAAAAGGTCATGTATAAAAATGTCCCATTCAAACATAAATAAGTGCCTATTTACCTGGACAGAAAGGTCATGTGCACAAAACATCCCATTCAAACATAAATAAGTGCCTATTTATATAGATATAAAGGTCATGTACACAAAAAATCCCATTCAAACATAAATAAGTGCCTATTTATATGGAATAAAGGTCATGTACACAAAAAATCCCATTCAAACATAAATAAGTGCCTATTTATATGGACATAATGGTCATGTACACAAAAAGTCCCATTCTAACATAAATAATTGCCTATTTATATGGACATAAAGGTCATGTACACAAAAAGTCCCAGTCAGACATAAATAAGTGCCTATTTATATGGATATAAAGGTCATGTACACAAAAAGTCCCATTCAAACATAAATAATTGCCTATTTATATGGTCATAAAGGTCATGTACACAAAAAGTCCCATTCAGACATAAGTGCCTATTTATATGGACTTAAAGGTCATGTACACAAAAANTCCCATTCAAACATAAATAAGTGCCTATTTGTCTAGATATAAAGTCATGTATAAAAAAGTTCCATTCAAACATAAATTAGTGCCTATTTATATGGACATAAAGGTCATTTATAAAAATGTTGCCAGAAATTACAATTGGTGGAAAATTAAAATGCAATACACAGGATTTCTGCAAACATATCACACCTGATCCCCTAAAAATGAGTAAATGTTTTAAAAAGCTCTGTAGTCCAATCAGACATGACCAATTGAGATATCCAGATGCATTACTAATAAAATGAATCATTTAATTTCATATTTCATCCTATATCAACTGAGATAACAGGTATTGATTTTCAAATGTAAATCCATTTTAGAGATTCCCAGGTTTTTGCCTTATTTATGTTATACAACAACTGTAATAAAAGAAATATATTAAGAATAATTGTATTATTTTTATAAAGTTGAATTGAATCATTATTCTAACCATGTGATGTATAAACATGTAAGAAAATGAAATTTAAGATTACTGTTTTGACATTACATTATAACATGTACACTGTCCACACTTCTCCCTATTTTTCCATCTTCAGCTTATCTCAACTGAGAGGGAAGTCATTTAACCCAAATATCAAAGTCCAGCATGGACTCTGGACCTACACCATACTGTATATCAATTGAACAAAAATAACAGGTACCTGCTGATTATGGTAAATAATTGAAGTTAATAAAACTGCATAAAATGGGACTAAGATGGAATGTGGAAGAATGAGGCATGATCAAAAATTTGAAACTTTAAATCTGCACATCAAATATTTTTTCAGAATAAACAAGGAAATGGGGGATGCTTATCATGAAAGCATTGAGCTAATGAAATGACTATTATTTTGTATGCACCCTTATTATCATCTTGGATGAAAAACAATAATTATTTTTTCCTGTCTTAAAGATTAACATCCGTTATTGTATTTATTGGTCTACAAAACAATTTGTTACATTAATACCTAATAGATGTAATTATCACCAAACAAATTTAAGTCATGTGAGATGTAATAAATAAAAATTTCATGTATCAAATCAAGTAATCAAAAACAATTAAATATTTACTTATGTCAAGTAAAAAGAAATTACCAAGTAAATTTTAATAATGTATATTTTATATGTGCATATATTAATTGTCATACTTGCAAAATAATAGTTATTTTTTCCTGTCTTAAAACACATCCATTTGGGTGGAGTTAACTGGCAACTTTATAAAAAAATTATTACATCATTTCCTGTTTGACATGATTTTTCATGAAAAAACTGATGTCATGTGATATGTCACAAATGAAAATATCATACATTTATGACACATTAGAGTAGTACATAATGTCATAAAATGATATTCATATCTTCCTGAAGCTTATATGTGTATAACATTTATTATTCTAAAGCAATTTCAATAGCAACTTTAATACTATGCAATGTACTTCAATAAGATATAGACCTTTGATTTGGAGAATATGAAGTTTTATGATGCCAGCAATTACGTGATGATAACTGTGCACAGTTCAACGTCACTTCAAGAAAGGATCATTAATAATTGTAAATTATTTCTCTGAGTGATGAATTTATAATAAAAACAAAACTTTACTACCCTCTGAAATAAAGTGATCCTGTATATCTGGAATAGAGTCTAGCAATGCCTGTTCTGGAGACCTGGATGATGACACTTGGGGCGTGTTGGAATTTTTCATGAATCTGGTAAAATAATGTCCTGTAAGTATCTCACCACAGTGGCATCTGAAAGAAAATAAAAACTAAATACACAAATTCTGTTATTAAATCAAAATCAGTTAAAGATAATCATGGTTTAAGAAATATTAGACAATATCATTAAATTATGTCCATTATGATGATGTAAAGATTCAATTTAGCAAAACAGAAAATACAACAGCTGATGGGTCTTTCCATTAAATATTTTAGTTCATACAAAAGTTATTACGTTATATTTTTGCATCAAGCTTTCTTAAAATATTTAACATAATGTTCAAAATGGCTAACATTTTGTGTTATGACTTGGAAAGAATCCAAACCTATTCAAAAAAATCTTCTGACTTACTTCAAGTCTCTTCTTCTTTTGACTTTCTGATTAGGAAGTGGAACAAATCTACAGCATTCTTTCTGCTTAAAATTCTGCCTTATGAATGTTCTCATTTCTTTCATGTACTGAAAGGCAAATAGTTAAGTCAAAAATTATAGCATGATGAGCCAGCAATGTCAAGTCTGATATTGAAATTATTGAAAAAATGTTTGTTACAATATATTTATTTACTGACTTCTGGTATAATACATTGTTGTTGTTGTGCTTAACGCCATTTTTCAGCACACG
>QKMX01351552.1:2523-14909 GCA_003401595.1 Venustaconcha ellipsiformis
TGATGATTACACTTAAAAGGAACTAAAAGGTAGAACTAGATCACAAATTTCATTTGATAAAAAATGTATTTAATTGGCATTTATTTATTAAAGTACTGCCTCCACTAGGCAAGACATTTTCATTGATTGAAGTGACCTTGAATACTGTTATATGCAGTTTACTTAGAATGTCGTTTGAAAAGATAATGTAAGAAATTGTATGACTTTTATTAAAAGTTGATATTTCAAAATGTTGATTTAAATTTCCAGGTCCCATCTACCATCTTTGACAGTAAAACGAGCAATATAACAAAAGTTTCCATTACCAATTTTGTTTGTGATTTTCTCCAAGTTCAACAAATAGGGATCAATTTTTTGATATTTTCTGGTTTAAGACATGGAATCTATGCTTGACCTCATGTTATAAGCGGGTTCGCAAGTTATCAGGGTGCAAGTTATCGAGGAAGTGGTGTAAATCAAAGAGATGCTAGATATGTCTTTTGAGAAGAAAAGTCATTCCATATCACTGGAATCTCAATGAGATTGTTTAAGCCATATGTATTACAGACAAGTTTGTGAACAGTGGTAACATTTCTTAGAAGTTACATTTTACTGCATAAATATAACGCACAGCATGATCATTTTAAATTGTCAGGATAGTGTTTAAGGATGATTCATTTCTGAAGCTGATTTAGGCAGCAATTAGCTATCAGCAAAGCCCAACACAAGTGAATTCAGAACTCCTAGTTGAGTTTAACCAATAAAAAAGAATGGGGGGAGGGCAATTAATTCTTTGCACATACTGAAATTATATTGGCAAACAGCAACTTGGTTCTGACCAGGATTTGCTCAGAGAATCCAGCTGAGACATCTGAACACAAGGATCATCCAATCTCTGGTGAGTGTAGTTCTGAGCACTAATGACACTTACATTACCCTCAAACCCCCTATTAAACTATTTGAGACTAGCAAAGACTACATGTAATTAAACCTCTATTTTGACATCTAATATATTTTAAACCCAAGTTTTTAAATAAAAGGGGACATAACTCTGTATAATTTGGAAGAAACTGTTCAATAAATCTTGATAACAAGTATTTTATCTGATTCTAATTTAATTTATGAAGTTCTTTAAAAGTTATTAAATCGAAAAGGAATCTGTGACAAAAATTGTGACATGACAGATAGCCATTGATGACAGAAGCATTAAAACATACAGGTAAAGCTATAAAGTATATTGTAGTCCAGATATTTTGTGAAAAACAAATGTAAATGTGCATCTTAGCACTGTTAGTGCATCTGAAAATGTAAAGTAAATGACATGATGTTCATATTATCTCATACATCAACAAAAGCATAATAAATACAAAGTTTTTATGAAGAGAACTGATGTGAAGTCATTCACAAAATCCAAGGAAATTTATTACATTCAAAAAGCTAATGCATTTTTGCTTTTCATCACAAATCAATGTAATTTACTGCTGCATATATCCAAGAAGATGGATGTTACACATAATATTAATGGAATGCATCTACAATTTATCACAAAAAATTATAAACATGATTTAGATCATTTTGGGGAACAAAATGCAATAATGAGGAAATATAAATATACATTAAATCTACACATACATAGGGGAGGGTCATAATATTTATTATAAGTCAGGATACACTTGTAATATTTATACAATGAAAAAAATCAGAAGATAAGCTAAATACTGAGTGTTGAAACTGTATTATCCTTTAAGTCAATAATTCTGGAAAATTTGATAAATTAACATCAACATATCAGTTTTTCCTGAACAAGAAGACAACTTCTTGCACAAATTATTACATAACAAGTACATAATTCAACTTGCAAAAAATTAATGTCAATTTCCAATACATCTCAGAAGATAGGTGGAATAATTCAATATCATATTATGTGCATTATGTATAAACAGATATGTACTAAACACATTTTTATTGATTTGTTACATTAAGTAATGTTAATGTCATATTTTAAACTAGTGTAAAGAAAAATATCAAAAATGGTACAATTTAAACAAGATTATTCTTCTCTTTTAATATGGATGACCCAAACATAAAACATAATTGGATTTATATAAATGAATTGGACTTTGGAAGGTGACAGAGCTGCAGTTATTCATGGCAATGACGTGTCTGAATAAAGCACTGATTACTGGAAACTCCACTGTATTAAAAATAAAATCCCATATGCACAAGCAAAGGCGAGAAACAAAAGACATTAAAATTCTTTCCAAAAAATTTAACTTTGGTACAGACATTTGGAATAAAATGCTATTTTCCTTTTTTGGAATGATATGTAAACCAATATCCTAAATCATGTATACTAAACACTCTATAAATAAAAGCACTTTCTGACATTGTTGAGTTTGACTGAAATTTATCATCATTTTGACCATTTTTCATAATTTTAGTAACACTGCATGTACATTAAATTCAAATTTTCTGATTTTTGTAGAAAAAATGTAGTAAAAAGAAGTTCTGGACTTATGGAGGCAGTTTTATACATATATGTTTAATACATAAATGTTGAGGTATAACAGTTAAGTTATCATTCATCCATAGAGTGGCTCCAGCAGTTTTGGTTCCATATTTGAAGATTGTTTCATTCTTGGATTCTGACAGACTTAAATTCAATCTCAACATTTACAATGTGTTCACCAGTTTGTTGATTCTGTCATTTGTTCATTACATATAATTATATTTTAGAGCTTGCTTATGTAATTTACGGTTTTATGATGCAGCTCTCATATACAAACACTATCAATTTCTGTATCCAGATCTTTCTTTGTCCTGCATGGTCCTGTAGGTCAGCTCCCATGTTGACACAGAATACTTAGACAATACTTTCTGAGGGAAGTTTTCTAACTGAAGGGGAACATCCATCTCTTTGTCATAAAGAAGAACTTGCAAGTAGTCTCCAAATCTAAATGTAAACAAAAATATTTTTAAAAAAGTTCAAAAATTAGTTTAAGAACTTTTGCAGAATTATGTTGCATTCTGAAAACATTATGTTCTAGTTGTGACTGGTTTATTTAGTGTTTCACATCACATCAACACAAGTAGGCTATTTAGTGCAGAGGTACTTTAAATCCATGTCTGTAATGCTGACCACTGAAAGTTACTGAGCTATTGGGTCTTGTGAATATGTACCAAATTTAGGAAATGCTTGATATTATAACTCTTAATATAGAGCACTTATCAGAGGAAGTGGGTCCTTATGGTCAATTAATTTAACAAGAGATAAAGAAAAGGAGATATTTTACTTCTTTTCTTTAGCATCCACATAATCTTCATCATCTGGATTCTGAGGGACAGAGATAACCAGGACAATACACTCAAACATCAATTCTAGGAGAGGGATAAGGCATTTAAGAGGCAGATGTTGGAGGTACTCCTTAAGATCCTTCCCAAGTTCTGGTGTCAAGAGTTCATGGAAATCCTCAGGAATCCCATCAAATATCATCTGCAATTGTAAATTAATGAACAGAGTCTAAAATCGACTTTTTTACACTTTGCATGAAATTAAATGACACTGACACAATAACAGATTCCTACCAGGCTTATAATGCAAGACCAGTTTAGTCAGCATACCCCACAATGTTGGTACCAACAGTCAGTCAATCAGAGATCGGAGAGGGGATACGTGCTGAGATGCCAGACAGCCATTCATCAGTTGCAAGTGATGATTGTGGAGAGTGAACAGGCTTTAGTTGCTTATTATCTTCTCATCATTTGTTCAGTTATTTTGTGCTTTATTGGAGTTTGACAGGACCTGTGTATGAGCATAACAGTTGTTAATTAAACACTTTGTACATAGACTACTTCTCTATTATTTCTTCTTAGGCTATAAGGTGTCTTATGTACAGTTCATCTTTCAATCAATCCATCTAGCTGTACATGAGTATTTAATAAATTTGCAGTTTCAGTTTTCAGTCCACCTGTCCAAGATCTCATGTACTGTATATTGTGAAGTACAATTGTAATGTATCATATCCAGAATTTTATTTGTACTTGGTGAATACATTACGTTTTCTACAAGTATATATATTACATTTTCTAAAATTAATTCTTTCTATTTTTCTTACAAGGAAGAAGAGGAAGAAGAAATTATTATCATCGCTGTTATTATCTTAATTATCATAATGCTCATCAAATTTCTTTAAAGTAAATTATGAGCTGAAAAACTGTTGAAGGGTTGACCACATTATTCTAATTTTTGAAAACAATATGTCCGCATGTGTACAGAAACAATACTTGGCAATTATATGTGGCTTTATAATTTTTAGAAACTGTATGTATGAATGAATGTATGCATGCATGCATCCATTCATAGATTCATATTTCTCTATTATTATTCAGTGCTGATATCCTTCAAGAAATAAGTATGGACCTAAATGGGCATCATATGGGCCTCAAGTCTATCCAATATAGGCCTATAGGGGTATCTTATCTTAATTTTCTTCTAGTGTTACCTCATCATGTTTAGCAAGAATCTTTGTCTTCTCAAGGGAAAGTAGTAACCACAATGACTTGATATGTCTGTACTGACAGTACAGTTTGGACTGAAAAAAGAAGCAGATGGTAATTTTATATAAAATATCAACACATGCTTGTTTACCCACCATACACTTGTTTACTTAACATATACATATTAATCTAATGCACTCTTGTGTAACCATCATAAACTTGTTTATCCAATCAATATCTAACAAAATAGTTTTAAAAAGTTATGAATTGTACTCAGAATAAAATGATTAAAAAATACTTAATTAGACTTGTCTCTTAGGAAAACTCTTCATCTTTGTATAGAACTCTAAATATGATTCAATGATAGACAGAAAAGGCAATATAAAATAGTGGAGATATAATTAAAATGTTTGCCATACTAAGAACTAATACCATTTTACATGCATCTGTCCATTACTCATCAATTTAAGGCAAAAATCTCTAAAAGAATTTCACTACATCAGAAAGCAACAAACTATCAGCTAAGTAAGCAAGGCCAAGCAAAATAAATTTCAGAATGGAGTTTTGCTTTGTGAAGTACAGCAGCAAGGGAGAGAATTAAATTCTTTGCCCATACTGCTAACAACATTGACATAACTCACTCTGGAGTGTATGAATTCTGCAGAAAAATAACCACCTGTACAAAGCATTTAAAATGTTGAACTAAACATTCAGAATAGTTTTCTTTATTATTATTTCTTATCTTAATCTTTTTAAAATACTATTAATTGACCTATACATATCAGGATGATTTTAGCCATGAAATAGATTGATTGAAAGACAATAATAAGCACATGGTAATGTATTAACAGTTGATTCGTGTTGATAAAGCATTAACACAGCAGAATGTATTACTACTGTATTACCTGTAAATCCCATCAAATCTGAAAATAGGATGTCCACTCCCCTCCCCCGCTTAAGGAAACACTTTATCCCAAATGTGATGTATATTCATTTTTCTATCATCATTTTTCTATACAGACAAGCATATCTATACAGACAAGCATATCTAATGATCAGATTGCATCAAATACAGTTCTGGCAATGCTAACAATACAGTCATCAAAGAGCAACTTAGTTCTGACCAGGATTTGCTCAGAGAATTCAGATGGAAAGTTTGAACACCAGTACCATCCAATCTCTAGTGACTGCAACGATGAACACTAAAGACACTTGCAAACCCTTCAAGCCCCTTTGAACTACTGAGAATAGCAAAAACAGCACGTAATTAGGCTCATATTCTGCCATGCAAAGTATCTGAAGACATAAACTCAGTGTATGTTTGTGTGGTTGTAATTATTTGAGTGCTTGCACATACAGTATGTAAATGTCAATACTGATGATATCTGACAATCCCAAGCCTACCAACTATTTCAACAAGATACACACGTTTTTTTCTTTTATTTAGATTTGAATTTTAAATCATTTTTTATAGGCTTATATGAAGGCTTCTATGAAAAGCTAGCTTATTCCCGATTGGACAACATTACTTTATCTGGTCACATGCAGTGAACCCTCCCCCCTTCCCATGAGACATCAAAACACACTTTTTGAGTCTCCAAATCCCTTCAACACTGTCTGGGAATATGGCAGGTATGAAATGTGTACCATTTGTCATTGAATATTACAGGTATACAGTACTCTATGGATGGCACATTGCAATAGGGTAATATATGTTAAGTCACTTACAGTCTCCACATTTCATGTAAAAAGCTAATTATAGAAAGGTAATACAAGAAGTCTACTTTTGCAGTTTGGAACCCATGTTGAGAATATTCTTGATGGTACCTCACTGACTGCATAAATGTACACATGAAGGTTTACAGCTGACACATTTTATGAGGTGTTCATGGAGAGAGCATGAGGAAGGGAAGGAAATAGAGGAGAATAAGAAAAATGAAATAGACCTAAATGTGGAAATACAGGTTTGATTAAAATACTTAAGTGCAGAAATATTTCTTAAATGGAGAAAAAAAGTAGTTTGAAAAGTGATATTGCCTTGTTGGTGATTATCATTTTGCTACTACTTACAACGATTTATTTCAATATCTCACTATGAAATATATAACAATTGCTAGGTATTACAAGATGAGAAAAATAAGAGTAATTCTGATGAATCTGTATGTTCATTCCATCTGCCTCAAGGCATGAGAAAAAAGATGATAAAGGCTGAAGCTGATGTACACAATTCAATTTCATAATAAAAATACATAAATCATCTTGTTTGCAACATTGTCAACTTCACTATGTAACACACAACCAAGCAACCACTATGACAAAGCATTATTATCCTTTACCCACAGTTTCTATATTCGTACAGTTTATTTTATTTTCATATAAATATTAACATTGTAAATATGTACTCAATAACAGACCCATCCCCACCGATTAAATGTTTTGGCAACTTTACCTCATCCCACTCCTATACTACATACACTTCAGGATCAAATAATAATGGTCTGATCAAAACCATGTGCATGTAGCTAAGTAAGAAAAATTCAAGCTGCTTATTTAATCTTGCTAACTCTGTGAAATATAAGTGGTATAAACTGAAGTATAGTTTGTAGCATAAACCACTGGAAATTTTATAAACTAAAAGTTTGTTTTTTTAAAAATCTCTTTTCCTCCTCAATGTGCACTCCTTTGTACAATTATTGTCATTCAGTGACACTAGTACTTGACAGAAGGAAAGAAAGCAATTTAGCAATGGGAAAATGAAAATTTTGTTGATAAGGGCTTGGGGGAGTAGGGTGCTATGTAAAGTGTCAAATTACCAAAGTATTGTGCAATGACCGCTCCATCTTTAGCGTCTCCACCATGAACTTATTGAGGTCATTTTCAGGATTACCACCAATGAATTTCAGAAAGCTAATGGCAACGTCAAGATTATCCAGAGCCTGACACAGGTCAGGCAAACTGTGGAACTCTTCACTTATTTTATGTTTGGCCCCACTACTTAAAGGTACCTGTGACAATAGAAAATAACATTATTTTATATCTGACACTAGGTTTCTGTGAAATGACACAAATTTATCTGAAAACTGCATTTTTCCTGTGTACATAATGATCTATCTAGCAAATATGAATGTGAATCTAGCAGATATGAATGCAAATCTGTCCCTATAATTATTAAACTTTATGCTATACACATATCTTTCTGTACCGGAGCAAAAAAAAGCAAAACAAATCCCAACTATTTTATTTTCGGGATGCTTGCCTTTAACATTCTCACTCTTCAGACTGGTTTGTAGGCTGTAATCACATTCAGCATTACTCAGATTCAGATAATTATAGTACAGTAAGTTCTTGACTATGGTACACCTTCAACAACAAGAGGCCAAACTGGACCTGATATTGCTCACATGATTTACATAAAATCTGCACACACAAAAAATCTGAGTCTACCATTTCACTAAGCAGGCTTATATACTATTGCAAAACACAGCCCTGAGTAATCTGTCACACATACTATATTATGCCAGTTTTACATCTTTTTGAAACCCTGACAAAAAAGAAATTATAATAGTAAAGGCATAATTGATATGTTCTGCCAATTAGATGCAATTAGATGCAATATCACTGTATTAGCTGCATGGATCTTGCTCATTAATGAACTTGTCTGAGATCTTGATGATATAAGAACAAATTCATTCAAAATCTTGAAGAAATAAGCTCATATTTCAAATTTGTTAAATAGAGGATCTCAAATGGATAATGATTTAATACTAAATTTATGAAATGAGTTGAATAATCTCCAGCTTTTGTGAGATGTGGACATTATTCAAGTTTCCTAAATTTAACATTAAATCATAACCAATTTGAGATTCTGTTTATCACACAGTTTGTTTATTGTAATGGAAATAGATAGAAAGAAGAAAAAATAATTTTGTTTGTTCTACCTTTAATTTGTTGTACCTAAAAATAGTCCCAAATTACTGTCAATTTTTTGCAGTTTAATAACCAATAAATTTTAAAAACATATTTTTTTTTTACAAATTAGAATTAAAAGAGTAATTGTTATTCAGAACAAGTGGAACAACCAACTCAAAGAACATCGTTTCTAACACAGAATGTGTATGGAAGTTCCATTTGGTGTCACACAGTTTCATTCTTTGTGTGTGTGTGTGTGTGTGTGTGTGTGTTTTGGATCTTTAATGTAGTTTTAAAAATGTTTGAGTCATATCACTTTAATGCCTACAGTGTTGCACTTTATAGTGATGTTTAGCACTGGGGCAAATACAAAAACTGTTCTGACATCTAACTAATTTGGGTATGGCCAAGTTATTCATGCTGAGAGACATACAAATATTAATTTTCTTTAGTGTAGATGAAATAGAGTAGAATGAAGCTATCAAAGATGTAATGGATAGAAAACTGAAAGTCTCTCAAGCATGAAAATTGGGTCACACTGACCTAGTCTTGTATGGTCAAGTTACTTTCACTAAGACACATCCACATAAAAATAGTCGTGAATGTAGTTTCAGAAGGATCTAAGATATTGAGCATATACAAAATGTAGTAAGTAAAAAAGTCACTTAAGTGTGAAAAAGTGTGACCTAGTTTTGGTATAGCAGAGTTACTCTTCCTGAGATGCATGCACATACAAACTTTCATGAATGAAGATGAAATCAGGTCCAACCTACTTAAAGTGTAACAAACAAACAGATAAAAATACAAAGTCATTCAAGCATGAAAATTGGGTCACAGTGACCTGTTTTGGTATGGTTGAGTTACTCAGTGTCCAGATGTATCCACATAATATCTTTTATAAGTGTAGGTTGGATGACTTCCAAGATATTGAGGGTATAATAAATGAATAAATAAAATAGATAAAATCACTAAAATGTAAAAATTAGGTCAAATTTACATAGTTTTTAAATGGCTGAGATATTTTTCCTGAGATGCATCCATGTACCAATATTGTCTCAGTTTAGGTGAAATGGGTATTGTGAGCATAATAAATCAATAATCAAGTAAACTAACATTATCAAATATAATCATAATGGCAAAATACTAAATTGGTGAGTGTGGTAAAAAGCCATGACAATTCAGTGTTCAACATCTTAGATTCTGGACTACAGAAAAAATTATTTGATTGATTATCATAATCAGACAGATAACTCTCAGCCTAAAATAGTCAACATTTTAGTTCCATTGATTCTAATCTAACCTGTGGTATTTTATCATCCAACATTCTGAATGTAGCAGCATTTGTGTAATCAGCTCTGTAAACCATTTCCTCGATCTGAAAAGAAGCATGTTTTAAAGTTACTGACATTTTCTGTATGAAAATTTAAGTTCTTGATCATTTCCTGTTTGAAAGGACCCCAATGTATTAAAAGTATTATGGTATGTAATCACTGGCATATCACTTTATATTTTCTAGGCACAAGTCTGTCAGGTCTGTCAGGATATTTTGCAAGATCTGAAGAATTTCATTTCATTATTTGTTAGAATTCTTTCCATGTGCACTCATCTATAATGCAAGTGAACTGTTTCTTTGTATCTGCATGTAATGCAAATGTTGTCAAAAGGTTTTGAGATATTTCAAAATCAAATGATCTAAGACATATATGTAATACTCTCCAATGTGGGAGGATGGTTCTCCAGGTACCAGTAAACCCTTCATTCAATTCTGTTATTGTTTAAAAACTTCCATTAAAACTAGAGGAATGGCAGGCAATTTGCTGAGGTAAAGATACATACAATGTGACAGTCAGCTTGGGACAAATTGTGAGATTTGCAAATTTGGTCAGGAGTGAAAAGAGAGAGGATTTTCAATGAGAATGGTAGATTGTTCATTGCAATACATCTTTAACTTTCTTATTTCAGTAAGCACCCAGAGCCTGGACCACCATGTGAAAAGTTTTCATCTGTTTGTATGAGAAATTTCACACAATTTCTGAGGTGGGGAATATATTATTTTGACTAGACCCGAAAATGATCTGTCATAAATACTTTCTGAATGCTATTTGGAAATAAATTTTGTGAAATGCTTTACTAAAGATTTCATCTTTTCTTTAATCACTGATCATTCTTTCTTTGGGGTTTTTTGTGTGCCCTTTTAGAAACATAGAGGGAACTTTCTTGCAAAATAGATGAAAAAATATAAGGGTCATTCATGAAAGGATACAGCCCAAAATGAATCCTTTACTTTTTGTTGCTATGATAAGTTATACCCTAAACTTGAATACTGTTATTAGTACTACAAACTTTCCTTGATCAAGGAGAATGGACACCATGCCATAAACCTGGACTGACCAAAATCCATCCAAACTAAAGGAGCCTATGTCCAAATTTTCTAGAGTTCAACAAGAGTACTGTGAACTGCACATCATATGCCTGCCATGTGATTAATAATCCTCCACTGAAGCACTAGCAGAGAATGATTGAGATCTGCAGATTACTGACCAATGGATCTCAGTGACATTGACTTTTAATCAAAATATGTGGAAATGAACTTAACTTGCACTGCAAAATCATCATTTCCTTTTAAGACTCAATATAGACTTGTCCTTAGACCTCAAAATCTATTGGTGTCTTTATTACCCTAAGTGTAAAAGTCGATAAAGTTTTGTCATACGATGTTACTGTGCAAAACCCACTAAATTTCTTATGTTACATGACCTTGATCTTTAAGTGTAAGCCCACTACAAACATTAGCCAAGGTACAAGGCCTTAAAAAAAGTCATCATGCAAAGGACATTTATCTTTTTTCAGTCGAAGTGACAGTTACGTGATCCTCTGCTACATGAGGTTAGTTGTGGTAAGAAGGTAAAGAAACAAACAATATCTATGAATTGGAATCATCAGTACTACTGAATAATATAACTATCAAGGCCGAATAGCTGATTTGCTTGCATCATCTATGATTTGGAATTGCCAGTGAGACTGACTGACATAAATCTTAAGGCAGAATTGTCTATGTCTGAGGCTGACCCCTGAGTATGACTGAATGATATACACAATTGTAAAGGCAGAATTGCTGCAGTATTGAGGCAAAGACACCATAACTTGTTATGGATGTAAGCTGAGTGGCTTGGGGACAGAATGCCCAATAATGCAATAGCATTGAATACAGCATGGAGAAGGTACAGTAAGTATAGCCTGTTTAAGTACTTGAGCCTGGTTGCTACCTCCAGTAATAGTGGAAATAGCATGCTAGTGGAAAAGAAGGAAGTTTAATGTAAAGATGCAAAAATAGAGGGTAAGGCAGATGTAACAGAACTGCTGGTGGTGGTTGGGGCATTGGAGGATAAGCAAACAAAACCTGTACACTCTCCATGCTGATCAATTACAAATCAATGACTGCTACCTGACTCAGCACAAACCCCGGTTTGTGAAGTGTCTGCTGAACTGACTTTGATTAATAGCTTTGATTGTCATCAATTTATTGTGAAAGCATTATTTGATTACATTAAGTACCTAACTGTGAGCATCAAAGTCCAAATCTAGTTTAGATTGCATTTTCTGTCCCATGGATTTAAAGACAGAAGCATGCAATACATTTTATGTAATATCTGTGTGATGTGTGTGAGTGTATTTGTGTTTGGTGATGATATAAGTCAATGAGAAGTCTACTTATTATTTTTGTTTGAAATTGTATAAAATGCTTGAAGAAATAGAACTTTTGTTTTCTTTTTCTAAAATTTTTTTCTTCTAGCATCTTCTAAAGGTTTGTATGAGTCAAGCACACTGAACCTTTTTTGGGACAACAAAACATACTCTAAGTCTCAAAACTTGTGAAACTTTTGTTTAAAAAAACCAACATGCCAACTGTGCATAGGTGCATACAGTGTGACCCTACTATAGCATGCTCCGTTATAACACTAATTCGGATATAACACGATTGTGGTGTGGCTCCCAAAATT
>QKMX01351558.1:45447-55450 GCA_003401595.1 Venustaconcha ellipsiformis
TGGATGGATGGATGGATGGATGGATGGATGGATGGATAGGGTATAAACAAAATGACAGGAAGTATTATAACAGTGTTGGTATGACACTGCCCTCATTGCACATGATCTCCAAAATAAAATATGTCCTTTAAAGGTAACCTTTATCACATTATAATTCACAGGTAAAGAGGTGTTTGATTCATGCTATTTCATGCAAACTCTAAAAAGATCATGAAATCTAATATTAAGTTGGAAATTACCCCCAAAAATCTAAAAAAAAATCAATTATATTTGCAAAAAAGAAGAAGAATCCACAAGGATTGGATAGACAATAAAGCAAGTATCCTAATTATTTTTTTAATATATAATGATTCTACTGATGGCTGAAGGCAAAATGTAATGAAGAAAGCCAGCTTCTGGAATAGTCTACAATAAAAAATGACAAAAGACTAATAAATTTTTTAAAAAATGAGTAAATTGTCTTAAAGCTTCTTTATTAATAAAAACATGTTGAGTATTTATTTTTTAAAAACTTCCATATTAGAGAATAATGACTAGTATTTTGAAGCCAAAAAAGGTCAACCTCTCTATAATCCAGTAGCTCCAAATGAATAACTGTTGTCAATGTTGCTGTTTAGGGTTTAACACCACTTCCTATTGCTGGATAGGCTATAATGGCTGCCAGTAAAACTGGTGGCAGAAGAATCTGGGAAAACCTGGTGATCAACACTGACCTACCAGAATCAACTGGCAGCTTTCTCAGTACCTACATTGACCATGCATGAGACTCAAACCCATGTGGAGAGGTGAGATGGCAGTGATTGGTAAACTCTAGTACTTTAAACCACTCAGCTAACTGGTGTTCCATCAGTAACTACTGACAGCATTATGTACAAAACTGTAGTATAGCAAGAAAATTACAAAATTCAATGGATGTGTGTGTGAAGGAAATGGATGAACAAAAGGCCAGCAATAATTTTACTAACTGATAATTTAATTAACAGGATTAAGACAGCCCAATACCCAATAAGAATTAATCAGTCCTGTGCAAGAACAGTAAATTATTATCTATATGTTATTCAACCTAACTGAACTATCTTGTACTGTAAGCCAGCTTGACTGATATTTTGAGTAGTGTCAGGGAATGAAGTGCATCCAAGACCAAAAATATTGAGCCTTAACAAGACCAAGTTATATCCAAATTCATGTTAAATAATGCATTATAATGGGTTCCCCAGCATGAAGAAAATATTACTGTGGAATAGAGCCTAGAATTAAGGTCAGTGACAGTATCAATCTGAAAGTGCTTCCATCATTACTGAAAATTATACACCTAGGATTTATTTCCCGTACTTAGTACTAAATCCAAATATTAAAATAATGTACAAGATTAAAGAATAATTGTGACATTAGGTTCAATGTAAATCTTACCTCCTGTTAAACGAGCAGGATAACGCATCCATACAACACGGAATGGCACAGCAGTAATATGCCTGGCTGGATGGCGGTAACCAGACATTTTTCTCGTTGAACCATTTTATCAATGCAAACCATATATATCATGAAAGCGTTGTCAATTAAAATTTATAAGGTTTCATTTGATCCACAATGTTATCCAATGAACGTATAACTTTCTTATCTTTTGTCAAAACAGTCAACTTTTCACGTCCTAAAAGCAGGATAATATTAATGCCTCCTTAAATCATCTTTTCTCCGTGATACAACAGTGAAAAGACAGAGATTTCCTTTTGAATATAGCACTCTTAATTAAATATCCCAAACTTTTGTGCAACACAGAGCATGAAAGGATATACCAATAGATCATTTATTGATCATGTCTGTGTTAACAATCACCATACCTGAAACACTCAAATAAAATTACTTTCCCATACTGGATTGCCCCTGACCAAAACAGAAATAACCAATACAACCTATGACACTCTGTGATTATGAAAAGACCATGATAAGATAAACTGAACCAAATTTTATTTGAAATATTGAAAATAACTTGTAACCTGTGTTAAATAAAACTCTTGTACCTAAATGAAAGTGGTAATAAAGATAAGTTGTTGCCCTATCTGAAATAGACTTTAAATATTGCAATGTCATAATGGTGTGACTTGCTAACTCTAACAATATAAATTTTATGTATACCATAGACATAAATTCAAACATCTGAGAAAGCTGTTAAATTGAAGGTAAACACTTCAGCCAAGTGAAAATTTAATACATTGAGAGAACAATGTTTCCTCAGTAGTACCAATCAACATTTATGCTTTAAATGTTTCAGCATAAATTAATCAATGTCTAACATGAAACAGTGTATATACAATATCTATATGAAACTCAAATGTTTAACAGCCTGGAGATAGTTACAAGGCAGAAATCTAACCATTTAAAATGCCTCTCGAATCCAACGACAAAAATATGGACCTTACCTAAACAACTACGCCCAAAATGTGGAACCTAAACTGTAAGTAAACCATTACGATGTATACTCATTTATATGTTGAGTTCATCAGCAAATAACACAGACCCTGACCTGCAACTGCATAATAAGCCAGCTGATCAGGGTCTATGTCTTCTTTGTATGGATTACTCCTTAGAAAAAGCTGCATAGACCAAGATCTGCTTGCACATTATGCCACCTCAGATCTGGGTATGTATAGTCTGCATTTGGACTTGACATATAAGCAAGTATGTACATTATATCGCATCATTTGGATGACAGGTACAGATTTTTCCTCAATATAAATTTTTTTTATTGTAGTGGTGAATATACAGACATACAATCCAAAAGTAGAGCTTTTTTTTTCATTTTCAAAACGACAATTTTAAACTTTACCATTTCCTTTTCTCCAAATTCTTACATCTAATGCTTTGCTGTTTATCTTATCAAACTATTGAAAAAAGCATGAATTTTTTGGTAAAATCTGTAATTCATGTGCATACTGCAGCAGAATTGGTAACATCTATACTCGCTTATAACTCTAGTTCAACAGCAAACTGCACAGACCCAGAATGTACTGGCAGATCTGGGTCTGTGCAGTTTGTTAGGGGTAGTCAGTATAACAAACAACATCAACCCTGGCCTGCAGGCACTTGATGATGATCTTTGATGTTTGAGTTTGACTTGACTTTACACAGCACATATTGTAATCTGGGACTAAGGAACATCTGGTGCTAAAAATCACTTTTCCACATAGTATTCTATGAATTCTGACTCAGTTGATAGCTCTTCCCTAGCTTGGTGTAAATTGAATGACATATAATGTAATCATAACATGATAAAATGATTATTTAACTTCATACATTGTTTTCTGAGCCAAACTGCAAGTGTAAAATAATAATGGCTTCTAATAATGCCAAATGTACAAAGGATTTTTGATAAAAACTGCAGTAAAATCATTTATTTTAATGACTATCAATTACAGTTTTGTCCATACATTAATTCATGGATAGAACCCTGAAGTTTTTATAACCTGATAAATGTCATTGGCTTTTTTAAATTCATGGATTATTAAAGAGTCTTATAGTTTCCGTAGATGGGTTAATGTCATTTGGTTTTTAAATTCAGGGTTTGTAGTAACCATAAAATCCAAGAAAATTGATAAACCACAACTAATATTGAATTTATGGCATTTTGTTTAACTTAGAAATAATGTTTGCTAAATTCTTTAAAATATGCATGTTCAAAAGATGTCATTCAACATAAAGAGTGAAACATATCAAGACAGAAACCTTGGTAAACTGAAACCTCTCCAACCCAGGTAACTTTACTGGTCTTGATACTTTTTTTAAATATTAAGAAACATAAATTCAATAAATGAAACACATCTACATCAAAAAGCAAAATAAACTTTCAGTCCCAATTATTAACTTAAAACAAATATTACACCCATAAAATCGAAACTTTATTTTTAAACATGTCATGACCAATGATATTTAAACAGAATTATAGGGTTTAACAGCACATCAGCACAATCCTGGCTTTAAAGTGCAGAAAATTTTAGGCATCCCAAAAATGTGAAGTCTGTATACTCACAAGTTATATCCCAATGCAAACACAAATAGACCCTTATCTGCCATCATATAATGTGCTGGCTGAACAGAGTTTATGTTGTTTGTTCAACTGATTACTGCTAACAAATTGCATGCACCCAGATCCGCAGATGTACTGTATTAAACAATGGCAGATCTGGGTCTGTGCAATTAGCAAATGAACCTAACTTACAATGAAGTATACATGGTCAAAACAGTTAAAAGGCATAA
Organism: Venustaconcha ellipsiformis; assembly: GCA_003401595.1. NCBI lineage: Eukaryota > Metazoa > Mollusca > Bivalvia > Unionida > Unionidae > Venustaconcha > Venustaconcha ellipsiformis. Next base: position 49,699 of record QKMX01351558.1, read on the forward strand.
GGACAGAAAAATCAACAAAGATAAAGAAATAAAAGAGTAAAAAAAATCTGTAAAGTGCAAAGTCAAGTTTTACTTTTTAAAAAAACTAATTTTAAAAGTACAAGACCTTCTCAGCAAAATCATCATTGCAGAACACATTCCAGGTTAAAAAGGTTACCTCCATTTTTCCATTCTTAAGACACACAGAAAGCTGTAGCAGACTACATACAACATTCCTGAGCCCTTGGGGAAGCTATGGGTCACATTGAGGAAAGTAGAACTCAACAGAGAAACATAAAAAATTGCAGTGAAATACTTATTACCATATTACATATCATATTACTGTATTACATATCATAAACTTATGAATGTGCTTTGTCTGTTTCTACTTCCAATTTCATTACTCACATCACATCTTTTTATCACAAAAATGCCTTCTATATCAAAAATTAACTTTTTTTTTTAACAAGAGTGTCCCATCCATTAAAATTTCCCCTCTTCCCCTCCCCTCTGTAAGAAATACCAGGTCATAAACACTGCATTTGTACTTAAACATGAAAAGACACACTGTGTTGAGATCATAATACTCAGACATTTTGCCAGTGTTTCCACTATCAGCCAATCAGAAACAAGGCTGTCATCTCATGGTGAAACAAAGGATACCAATAAACTGAAACCCCACCAAAACGAAATTTTAATTTGGTCCTAACAGGTTTTGGTATAAAGAGGTTTCATGGTTCTGTTTTATGGCCTGTAATTCCCAAAATTTGTAAATTGTGAATTTGCCTAAGAATAATTACTTGTGCAATGCTGGGAAGGATTTTTTCAGTACGTAACGAAGTGTTTACATTTAAGATTCAATCTTAACGAAATAACGTGATAACCAACTGCATGTATGAATTGCAGTTTAATTCCAAAATCGGGTATCTCGAAGTTTTCTAGAAGCAAGTGGTAGAAGTTTCGGTAATTAAAATTTATGTTAGAATTGAGACATATTCACTTTACTTTAAATCAGAACTTACTGTACAGCTCAAAATGAGGTGACCATTACAATTTGATATCATCATAAATAGTTGTAGCTAGTAGACAAAAAACAGACCCTGATCTACCCATTTATTATATAAAGGCAATCTGAGGCTATGTTTCTTTGCAGTTGAACTTGACTTGTATGTGAATACATAGAGTGAACGACAGTGTTCTAAATGTATATATAAACTACATCAAACATTTTAGTAACACATACGGAACAAAGGAAGTCCAATATGGATTGGGTACAGTCAATATGTAAGATAACCCAGTTTTATCTGAGAGTTTGTAATAACAAAATCTTTTTTAAAGAAATTTTTTCATCTTTCATATTATCAATACAAAAGAAATCAAACTGTGTAATGCATCAAAGGTACTTTGAGTCTATTGCATCTTCTTATCATGGGAAAAACAATTTACAGGTAAGTAATTTATTTTTCTTAGTGAGACTGTGCATTTGGTCTTTAAACAGTCTGGCAGTATATTTAATGTAGGTAAATAAATTGCATAATATTCAGTGTTTACTGATGCAAATTTCATGCAATATATGGTATGGGTAGTTCTAAGTAAATTAATATTTTATCAACACTCTAATGAATGCTCCATAAAGTCTGCTGTTCATGTGTACCATGGATTAAATTTGATTTAATAGTTAAACACAATTTGCAAGCAAACTGAACAAAACTGTACACTAAAAAATAAGATGAATTATCAAGCAACAATGTGTCTTTTTGAAAAGAAGTCTCTGGGAGTCTATTTTGAATACAGTATACCTATGTATATTTTGTTTAGTGTTATAACAATTACCTATCAGGCCAGTTATAACAATTACCTATCAGGCCAGACAAAAAATATGTGTTCTAACCAACTTGTTTCTTAATGCCGACCCTATCACCTTATTATCCCATGATTAAAAAAATATCATATTAATTATATATCTAACTTTAAAAAAACAAAAACAATCTGCCTACCCTAATTTTAAAACAAGTGCAACCAGAAACACGCATATTATTTTGTTTGGCCATATTCAGTCAGCATGCCTTCATAATACAATAAAACTAATAACTGATGTGAAAACTGCCTTCTTGCAAAGTTTATTGGTCTTTGATTTCATTTTACAGGTACCAAGCTACAATAAAACATACCTGCTGACTAATTACCATCTATGTATGATAAATGCATAGACTACAAAACTGTACAAAGCATTCTACAGGTCGTAATTTCTCTACTTGTCACTTAACAAAACTTTTCAGAGCATTACAAACTGAAATGTAAAACTTTCCATCATTATAACACTGTCCATAGAAGTCATGGAAAATACCTCTGTATACTGAGACTGCTTTATAATGAACTGCATGTACAGTACTCCATTATAATGCTATGCAAGCCCCAAAAAATGCTGCCTTATGGTGAGACTGCTTTATATTGAAATACATTATACAGTATTCCCTCATTATAATGCTGACAATGGGAGCCATACAGCATACCACTTTAAATTGAGACTACCTTATAATGAAGTAAATGACTAAAACTAAATGAGATGGGGTTGGTGATGATACTCAACTTTACAACTGAAAGCTATTATAATTATGAACCTTATTGGGAGAGAATGCCCTGTTTAAGAATGGATTCCATATAATTTCCTGCATGGTAAGTGAATAACTCAATCATTCATTCTAATTTATATGTAACTTTCATTATCTTTAAATAATAGTACACTGAGATACCATTTTTTTTTTCCTTATTTTCTTATGCTTTAAGGTCTAATGGTTTAATTAAACAATAGCAAAATGCTGGCTGATAGAATGAAGATTACAAATTCTTAGTGAGACTAAAGTCAGAATTCTGACTGCTTATTGATTAGTCAGGACACAATTAACTTTTGCATTACTGTAAGCCAGAGTTTGAGCAGGAGTGTGTTTTATAAGCTTGCATGCACAACTGATCTTATTAGATATCATGAGGTGTTTTATAAGCTTGCATGCACAACTGATCTTATTAGATATCATGAGGCATAAATACAGCAAAACCATCATAAGAAAGCTATCTCTAATTATGGACAAAAAATTGGCCATAATTCCCCAATCAATACACTCTCAAAGGTGCCAATATTTACATCTCTGTGCAATAGGTCTGAAGTTACTGGGAAACAAATCGTTATTCTAATTGTGTGTTCATTCAAATATGTCAAATATTAATCCATTTTAGAATATATAATTTGGTTCAATTTCACAATAAACAGATTTTTACGCAGCATATAATTTTCTGCTTACTTTTGCATGTATTTGGCAAATGACTTCTAAATGTGAATGGATTTTACCCTGGTGACTTCTTGGCTATTGCAAAGAGTCTTCTGTCAGCTCAGGAACTTTATAGACTGGTCTACATGTATATGGTGGTGTCTGTTATATGGAAATTGGTTTCTAAGGAATATACAGTAGATCACTCATTATCCTGATGCTGATAAGAAATAGAATGGTCTCTGAATCACAAATTTCCTCCAAATATTTAAATCCCCAACTTTTCAAATTGATCTGGACGATCCAAAATCTCCCACTGGATCAGGAAAATCAATGTTTTACTGTGGTATTCTGGGTCTTGAGGAATTTGGTTGTCTATAAGCTGGCTATTTACAAAGATGACTGTTAGAACCAAGTTTGATTATAAACAGAAATCAGATAAACAGAATGTAGTCATAATATAACTTTACATCTTAAAACGGTCAATAATAATTAGAAACTGAATTAGACTAAAATAAATTGCTTGGTGCAAATGATAAAATTATAGGTTTCAAGCATTCATGTACAGATGTTTTATTGCAAAATCTGTACAGGATCCAGTGAATTAATAAACAGTAGCAACAAGGAAAAACGATTTGTATAAACTTAGCAGTGCTTAATTCCGTACACAAGAGCAGGCACTTTAAAATGAAACTTGTACATGTAGCTTAGAGATTTCAATTGTGTTGGGTTATTAACCACTATATTATTACTCCTTTGTAAGCAAAACAATGAGAACATTGAAAGGACTGATGATCTACTGGCTGAAATGAATTTCCCGGAACCCATGAAAAGACCATTCTTCTTTTTAACTGCCAAGTATTAAACTATCTCTGACATTCTTGAGAAACTCAAACATATCAAATTTGCTACCATATATACCCACTTATAAGAATAGTTCTACTGCAAACTGCACAGACTCAGATCTGCTGTCACATAATGTACAAGAATATCTGGATCCCTGCAGCTTGTTTGGAGTAATCAGTACAGTAAACAACATTGACCTGATCTGTAGGCACATTATGCAATGGTTGATCAAGATCTTGATTGTTTGCCATTTACCTCAACTTATAAGCAAAAATATATGGTAAAAATTCTTGTCCTAGATGCAAGATACTTTAAGTGCAGTACAAAATTCTTTATCATGGCCTTTTTGTCCTTGAACCTGATTTTATTCAATCATGGACAAAAGTTCAATGACAAGATATGACCACTTGTTATGTTTGGTTAAATCTATAAGTAATATTTCTGGGGGAAAATGATGTTACTGAAGTATTATTCAAAGCATTTTCCAGAAATGTTTACAAACTGGGTTGAATGAAAGAAATCAGTTATACTTGGTTTGTGTTAAACATGCTCACAGGTCACAACAGCTAAACACCTAAATTAAGACATTGCCATTGAAATCACTGTCAGAGTGAGGACTATCTACTTATTCATCAGAATGCAACTAAATACAAAACGTGATGAAAATTCACTTTGTATGCATATGTCAACATATTCATAAGCTCAGTGAATTACCAAATTGTAAGCAATGACTTTTGACTTGACCCCAAAGTTATTTAGGTCTGGTTTTCAAAACTCCTTTATAAAAGTACAGATATGTTGAACAGAACTGTACCATTTTAATGCAAAATCACTTAAAGCATTTTAATGAAAACCTTACATTAAAATCACCATTCATTCAATAGTTGTGATAAGATTTTTCAGATGGTTATGGTGTCAATTTGGAAAATACATACAAAACAAGTGGTGATAAAAAGATATTCAAGTTGGCCATGGTACTATGTTAGAGGTCGGATGAGCACCACTGTCATTAGAACTACTCATATGTAGCTTTAAAATTGGTGTGAAAATTCCATGTTGATGCATATAAATTTATTCATTCATTCAGAAGTAGCATATAAAGATTTTCAGGATGGCCACCAAGGCAGCCATTTTGGAGGTTGCATTAGCATCATGATGACTATATGATTTTTAAGATGGTCACTAAGACTGTTGTGTCACAACCCTGATCAGTGCCATTTTTATTTATGTGTAACTATATACAATGTCTTTTAGTGAAAAACCCATGTCACTGATTACCCATTCAGGAAAGTAGCTATAACAAAACTTTCATGATGGCCACCATAGCTGTCATATTGGATGTCAGATCAGCATATATTTTATACAGGATGAATTAGACAGTATAAACTTTTACTGAAAAATCCAAGTCACTACAGTTATCTCTCAAAGTAGTGAGACTGTCCTCCATGGCAGCCATGCTGGATGTCAGATCAGCATCAGCTTTCATTAAGGACCAACTATACAGCATAAGAAGTCCTTCTGTGAAAATGACATTTTCATGTGACCTTTCCATCAAGTCTGAACAGCAAGATTTTCTACATGCTGCAAATGGTGGCCATATTTTATGTCAGGTCAGTACCATTTTTATACAGGACCAACTGTACAGTATAAATGTCAGGTCA
>QKMX01351568.1:166261-178564 GCA_003401595.1 Venustaconcha ellipsiformis
ATGAATCAAATATTATATAAATCTACACATGAATCAAATATTATTATATAAATCTTGAGTTTTAAAAGCATTAAATTTACAGTCTCAGAAAACAACTATATTTACAAAAAAACTTTATCTAATGCAATATGACTCAACTCTGTAACAATATGTTGTCAGTGAGTAACATGCAATAATGTCTATTGTCAGTAATAACATGCAATGTGTGTTATCAGTAAGTAACATGCAATAATGTCTGTTTTAAAATGTTTTAAAAGCATTAAATTTACATTCTCAGAAAACAACTATATTTGCAAAAAAATTACCTAATGCAATATGACTCAACCCTGTAAAAATTTGCTGTCAATAAGTAACTTGCAATAATGTCTGTTGTAAGTAACATGCAATAATGTCTGTTGTCAGTAGCAATATGCAATAATGTCTGTTGTCAGTAAGTAACATGCAATAATGTCTGTTGTCAGTAAGTAACAAGCAATAATGTCCATTGTCAATAAGTAACATGTAATAATGTCTGTTGTTAGTAACATGCAGTGTGTTGTCAGCAAGTATTATGCAATAATGTCTGTTGTCAGTAACATGCAATGTCTGCTGTCAGCAAGTAACATGCAATAATGTTTGTTGTCAGTAAGTAACATGCAATGTCTGTTGTCAGAAAGCAACATGCAATCTCTGTTGTCATGAAGTAAAAGATAATGTCTGTTGTCAGTATGTAACATGCAATAATGTCTGTTGTCAGTAGATAACATGCAATAATGTCTGTTGTTGGTATGTAAAATGCAATGTCTGCTGTCAATAAGTAACATGCAATAATGTTTGTTCTCAGTAAGTAACATGCAGTGCCTGTTGTCAGTAAGCAACATGCATTGTCTGTTCTCAATAAGTAACATGCAATAATGGTCTGTTGTCAGTAAGTACTAGGCAATGTCCATTGTCAACAAGTAACATACAGTGTCTGGTGTCAGCAAGTAACATGCAATGTCTGTTGTCAGTAAGTAACATGCAATAATGGTATGTTTTCAGTAAGTAACATACAATCTGTGGCCAACAAGCCATATGCAATAATGTCTGTTGTCAGTAAGTAACATGCAATAATGTCTCTTGTCAGTAAGTAACATGCAATAATGTATGTTGATAATAAGTAGCATGCAATAATGTCTGTTGTTAGTAAGTAACATGCATTAATGTTTGTTGTCAGCAAGTAGCATGCAATAATGGTCTGTTTTCAGTAAGTGACATGCACTGTATGTTGTCAGTAAGTAACATGCAATTGTCAATAAGTCACATGAAATAATGTCTCTTGTCAATAAGCAACATGCAATGATGTCTGTTGTCAGTAAGTAACATGCAATGATGTCTGTTGTATGTTGTCAGCAAGTAAAATGCAGTCATGGTATGTTGACAGTAAGTATCATGCAAACATGTCCATTGTCAGTAAGGAACATGCAAGTTTTACTAGTCTGCAAATGCCACATTTACTGAATTTGCATAGTGATTAATATAACAAAAGTGAAACCCGAATAAAACATGAATTCAGATATAGCATGGTCGTGGCATCACTCTGAATTCTACAAGAATTCCTGAAGTACTATAAAGCCAAAATTAAAAAGATTTTTTTTAAAATAATTTTGCAAGATATGCTATATTTTGATCTTGCATATTTGGACAGAAGTTAACTCTTTAAAAAGCTGATAATTATGAAATGAAATCTAATTATTATTGAACCACAAACATTACTGCCATGAAATCTTTGTTGTATCTGTCTTTAATGCATCATCTGTACAATCATTCATAAATCCAGGGTAAATCATAGACTACAGATTATACTGCATACACATTCAAACTCCAAACAATGTGGTGCCATAAACAAGTTTCTCAACCAAAATTATAAAGTAATGTATGTACCTATTTAAGGAAAACAACAAACTAACAATGCCAGCTCAATCAACCATCATACAAACTTAATGAAACAAGTTTATCACAATAATCCCCTCTTACACTCCCTGATTCCACCCTTTCATCATAATCTCTTTTACTTTAGAGTCAGAATTGCAGACCATAGTTCCAAATCAATCCCATTGTCATTGTAATCTGACAGTTATATGTAGCTATGTTGACCACTGACTGCAACAGAACCATTTAAGTTGTAGAGGTGGAAGGATTTGCTATTATACTCAAGTACTATGTTTATTTGCTCATAAATCAAATCCAACTGCACACAGCACAGAACCAGACCTGCTGTCAAATAATATGCAAGAAGATCTGGGTCTGTGCAGTTTGTTATCAGNAATCAGTAGAACAAACAACACAGACCCTAATCTGCAGGTGCATTTTGCTACAGCAGATCAGGATCTTTGTTTGCAGTCTGATTCTACATATAAGAAAGTATATGTGGTAGTGCAAAGTCATATTATAAACAGAAATTTAATTTGTCTATTAAATGATGACTTAACTGTTTTTTTATGGATATCACTCTGTACCCATGAAATCTAATGGTTTACTCCCAAACATCATTGTTAACTTGTTCCTGTAAAGTAACTTATGAAGCCTTGACATCATTTATGAATTTCAGCTAAAGCGGTTTTTAAGCCAAGTTTTCTTTCTAGAAACTCACAATGTCTGATGTAATGGTGCAGAATTTTGAAGAAATATTTGCAGTACATTCTTTTGTGGTCAGCATGACACATAAAAATTAAGACTGACATATGGGCTTGGCTCCCAATAAATTTGCTAGCTAGCAATAGTTAACCTCTCTTGTTTGGAAGCTTAAATGGATTTTAATTAGAACCTGCTTGAATAACAGTCCAAATGTCAATGTTGGGGCAAGCCAGAGACAAATTTTGGGAAATTTTGGGCCATATGAAATAGGTGACATAAAATTATCTTTTCAAGGATAGTTAATAACTTTGGTGGACTAGGGTGAACTATTCTTACTTCAATATGAGTGTTACAATTTTGGCAGTTAGAGAAAGCTAATCTTGACTGGCTAAGCTAAAGGAGTTTGTGTGTTCCCAGATGAAATCCAAGGTGTGTCACTGAATCACTAATTAGCAAGCAATATGGCCAAGACAAGATGTGAAATCCATTAATTCATTTGTGTAATTAAGTTGTGAATTCTCTTAAMCAAGATGGCATGTGTAAACCAACATTGCTCAGCTGGTAATTTATAGCCAACAGTGGAGTGTAATAGCTATCAAAGAGGTGTAGTTATGTCATGATTCCAGATAGGAATGTGAGTAGCAAGACATTCAATTTATGTTAATAGGATCATGTGTCAGTATCTGGTTAAAAACTAACCACAGCTTACAATAAGATGATATCTGACAAAACAAGAGTGTGAATATTGTTCGATGCTAGAAAAAAGAAGAAGAAAAACCTGACAAATATTTAGGCTGCATTTGATATATATGAAGGGAAAAATAGCTTTATACCTGCACTATATAGTGGGAAAAGACAGTAGATAGCCAAGTTACAGTTGATGACTCAAAGAGGTTGGAGAAAGTGGACTAGGAGAGAGAAGGAAAAGAAATATGGCAATGCAGACCTGTCACCCACAATGATTTGAAAGGACCGGAAGTTATCAGGTTATGTTGACATGTTGGCAATTTCAGTTTGATCATTCACTCAGTTATATAAAGAATTTTTTGTTGGTATAACAGAGTATAACAGAATGACTAATTGCATTTTTTGCATAAACTGTATAATTCTATTTCAAAGAGAAAGTGTATCATTCGAATGTCATGTTCCATTTAATTTTGTGCATGTAATTGATTATATTGTTATATTTCACAAATGAAGACTCATGTTGTTCTATTCTATATCTTTGCTCAAATCTCTTTTATTCCATTCATTAAATTCATATTTTATGTTATTAATTACTTGATCCAGCACTAACACTCTGGTCAATCATCTCCAAGATAATAATTACCAAAAGCACTACCATATATATCTGCATACTAGTCAAATAATTTAGAAAAAAAATAAAAGCCTGGAAGAAGGGGTGTGTGGTTTAGTTTATCCATGGGCCAAGGTCTAAACTTAAAGATTTTTAAAAACTACTATGATTGTTTTTGTTATTATTTTGCATGTGCATCTTTACCGATTTCTCCAACATGAAATTAAATAAAGGTAAATCAAGACTTCATAATTCACAAGCTGGTTTGAGTTTACCTGGGAGACCAGGCTATAATGTACAGCACTTACACAGTCCAAATTGTGCTTAGCATCACTTAAATCCTTGCTTATTCCCAAATATATTAAATGCAGATTTTGCTTTGTTTATTATTTCTTCAAAACTGCATTTTTCCAGATTTCAGCTAGTCATTAAGAACCGTTTCATTTCCATTGATCCACATGCACGAGTTACTCTTTTTTCAATGATATAAGTAATCCTACAAATTGAGGTAGTCTTTATGAAAAGGTACATGTTTAATTATGCAAGACATATAACCAGCATATATTTACATAAGTGTTAATGTTCATGAAAGATTGGTACACTTTATTAATATAGGCTAAAATTCTGAATATAAATCAACTAAGATCATCATCAATATTTTACTTTTATGTCATAATTTTTCACACTTTGGAAAGCTGGTTGTTTCAGCATCTCCTTTGTTTATAATTGGCAGATTTTCCTTTTGTTTACCAACAGCAATACAGGTCAGTTAATCATTTAAACCCTGAAACTGGCATGAGTCAAGAGAGAATTTTTAGCAGTGACTATACCAGCACTTTAATGTGTAATTCTCTCTTATTCCATAATATTAGCATTAATAGGTGAGGCGATTATATATAACATAATATGATTTAGGCAATTTTTATTGTCAATCAAAAATTAAACCCTTGGACATATCCAGTAATTAGGTTTTAGACAACAGAGTGTTTCATAAGTTAGTGTACAGTGTTTTAACAAGAAATTAAGTATCCAGAATCAAGTGCAATCTAGCAAAATTACTAGTATGGGTTCAGTGTGATAGCTTGGCAAGTACATGCATTCCAATTTTACTTCATTTTCCAATTTTCTTTGACATGTTTTAAGTAGGGTCGTTTCAGGAAAACTTGCGCTTGCAGGTGAATTTGGAGAAGTTCTGTTAAAGATGAATGCCTTATATTTTATCTTTGTTGCTCATGTTATGTTATAGTGAATAAATCTTTCTTTCTCATTCAAATACATCACGCCAATTAATTTCCTGAATCCAGTGACCTGAAACATTTAATACTGTACTAGAGCATACCAAATCAGGTAAGACCATCCTGGTACCACTTATTTACAATTATTACTGACATGTTAATGGAGTGAAATAAATAAATTTTCACACATTATTTAAGCAATATTTGATGTATATGAAGACACAAAAATAACATTTTGCTTCTCTGATTTTACCTGTGGTTATTTGGAGGAGTGTATAACTTGACAGTCATGGAAGATTTTGATAAACACCCAAGTGGAACAAAAAGAAAAAGAGGAACAATATGTAAATGAAAATAGATCACACAAAGCAAAAGAACACATCTAAAGGTAAAGAGAAAAAAGCAATCATTGATTTTCCCAGATTGATTCTATGTAACAATGAATAATCATCTGCCTCGGTGGTTCCTCAGAAATAACAAAAAGTTCCCATAATGATAATTTGCTTAAAATGTGGTTATAAACCATCCAACCATTCAATCAACATCAAAGTATGGGTTGAGGGAACGCTTTCTGCAGAAATATTTTCCAACACTGTTGATTCCATATGTGATGAAGCCAACTGTTTTAAGGTTTCTCTAGTTTGTGTACATCTTCATCTATTTTTGATGTCAAATGAGCATTCAGTATCAAAAGGTCTTAATGACATGATGCTTTCTGTCAAGGATGGTCCAGTTCTGCGGAGTCTAAGTTAAATTTGCTTATATGTTTTTCTATTTCTAGTTTTAAAAAATGTACTAATCTATTTCAATCTATTTATTGGTCCATCACATATAATTTGAAATAAAATGTAAAAATACAAGTTTACAAAAAGGCATTTACAAAACTGGAGATTCTAGATGGCAGAGATACTGGAGTTCTGGGACCTGAGAGTTCTGTTCAAAGCTGTGTTTGATAGAAAATCTGTATCACTGGTACAAAATCTGTAAGTCCAAGCAAACCTGAATGTTTTTTTGTGAAATTTGGTCAAAATCTGCTAAGTAGTTTTTAAGAAGCAGCCATTTAAACTCTTTCCTAATTTAACAACTGGTGGCCATATTGGATGGCAGACTGGTATAACTACTACTAACAGGTAGGATCATGATGCAAAACAATTTTAGTGAATAATTAATTACAATATCTATTTGGTAAAGAAGTTGAATGCATTACATTAGCAAAACTATACTGACCCTAAAATATATTGACTTACAGTACCTGAACCCCAATCTTATGGATCACTCTTAGTATGGTCCAGCCACGCTCCCACAATAGATATTTCTGTAAAACACTAATATCTTCATCCCCAGCATCACTTGTAATCTTCAGAATGTCATTCATAAACTCCTTTGCCAGAAGATTGCACATGCTTTTCATATCACTACAAAATGTGAAAAATACAGAATCAAACACAGTCTGATAATTAAAATACCAGAATACTGGGAAAAAAAGGTGAACTGAGACTTATAAAGAGAAAGATGTAAGTTTCTTTCTTAGGTATATCTGTTTGGGTGGGTTTTTTATGAGCTATGTATTATCAGTGCTACTGCATAGCTCTTTGCAAAGAAATGAATTACTGACAAACTGTCTTTAAAAAATAAGTTTCAATAAAAGGAAAAGAGAAACCACTTGTGGAGTTGGTGCATTAAATTCTCAAATTCTGAAACTGACACAAAGAATGTTCATGTCTACTAAAACTTTTCTTATTATGGTCTATGCAAATAATCTAAGATTTTTTTTATGTATTTCAAAATTTACAAAACTTTTAGATCTTAAAGCTCCTTTGGTCATGTAATATAAATTCTTACATGATTCAGCTGGTTCCAGTTTGTTTAGCATCATGTGCTTTTGTGAGATCAGTTGTACTCAAACATCAGAATGTCACGTACTGTTTGAGGGCAAGTTATATTCGAAACCTCCATTATGTAGACAATTTATAAATAATTAATGTACTTATAATTGATTATGCAGGATAACTACTATGCACTTAATACTGTGTACAAAATTTTGCTGTTCAATTAAAAAGCTGAGCCTTCAAACTCAAACTCTATCTGTCTGATCCAGCAAATGTTTGATTAAATCATCTTTGCAAACTTAATAAACAAATACATTCACAAGTTAACAATCTGTGACTTTTCTAAAAATTTCCATGATTGTGTGACCCATGTCTACAAATTATTTTTTGTTTATTTCAAAACAGCTGTATTGATTCCTCATGTAAATATAAAACTGCAACAAAAATCATTTCAGTAAAGGAATTTATTTTGAACAAATGATTATGAAAAGAAGTCATTTTATAAAAAGAACATTTCATCCATTTTAACTTTTGTTTAAAAACTTATTCTTAAAATATGATCGGAAAAACCTGTAGAGTAAGTTTTCCTTCCAAAGCTCTGCTACACTCCTAACAGCAACAGAGAGCTGCACAATCTCCATTTTCCATTGTTTCCAAACATCAATTGATAACAAATGACATGAGAATCTGAACTAACAGCACAAGTCATCAATGGACAAGTTGTATAACTCACCTTGGTGGAGATAATACTGGATGTCTCTGGCTGACTGATTATAAGAAGAAATGGGTAATTATATTTGTAGGTATAGGTGCAGTGCAGGTTGGTAGCTATATACCTGTCTAGTGATGTACACTGTACTTAGCCACCTTATTAATCAACATTTATATAATCAGACCAAACAAACAAGGTTGTTGGCAGTGAATGGTGATTAAGCCAGCACTTATCAGAATCTGTACACACCCAGAGTATTGGATGATCTTCCACAACTTTTCTGTGATAAGGTATTATTTATCTTGATAACCAATTACAGTACTCAGGCACTATAAGTAATGAAGAAACACAATTCTTCTGTGATAACACCATATTATATGATGGTCAATTACATTATACATACAATATAATTTTAGGATACTTTAGTATAAAGCAGTCATATTATGAGATGTATGAGATGTATGATCATAAATCATGTTTCATTATCTATAACATTATGCCTAAATATGTCTGCAGACTCCCTACATTAACGGTAATCTACTCTCATTCTTTGTAAGTTTGATATCACATAATACTCCATACATCAAACATAGTTTAGGAGTCCATGTATGCGATTATGTTGCTTGATATTTAAATGTTTCATACATCACGTTTCCTATTTATATTTTTTGTAATGTTTTTTGTTACTGAAGAATAACTGCAGAAGGTGTTCTATACTATTTATTAAATACAAGACATCAGTACAGTTAGGAAGGGGAGTAAAGACTGCCTTGAAGGTATTTTTCCCATTGAATATAAACCCTAGAACATTTTACAGATCAACTTTTCTGAGGTTTCATCAAAATGAAGCAATGTTTTTATTAGAATCTATAAATTGAGAGTTACAAGTAGAAAGAAAAGTGGGTGTTGAAAAAAATATGCAAACTAATGACACTGAACACTTAGAACTGATCCAAGGTGAGGTCTCATTCAAAGGTATACAAAACATTTTCTTTAAATAAATAAAAACTAAATGATGCTGTGTTATTGTGTTGAAATAAAATTGTGTGTGTGCAAAATTCAGCAACCATACACTCCAGTAAATTACAATCAAGAAAGCTGATAATCCAAATTCCAATGCGACTATATCAATTTAAAGCTGTGGCTACAATTGTATTGAAATATAAATTAATCAAGCAAGAGTGTGGTAGTAGAAAAAGGGACCATAATGTCACTAAAAGATGACACTGACAATGAGAAAATCAAACTCATTCAAGGTACCATCAATACAAAGTTCAATAATAAATTTGGCTGAAATCCAATAGTAAGGGAAGTGATATGGTGCAGGGAGGGAAATGGACAAGTCCATCAATCATGGTCCATAACTCTGCTCAAAGTTGATAAAGCATGCTGAAATGCTAACTCAGCAATATTAATAATCAAACTCAGCTTACTGTCAACAAAATTTGTATGAAATCCAATAATATGCAAAGAACTTGCTGTGTATAAATAAAATAAATTGGATTTATACAGGCAGAATGCTGATAACTGAACATATCCTTGGTACAAATGAATATCAAGCTATCCACTAAATATGGCTAGAAATCAATAATAAATTTTGGGATTATTGTATAGACATGAAGAAAAATGGGTCATAAATTCAGGAGCTGTAACTCATCTACTGGTAAATGGCATAGATAGGACAAACTCAGCCTGGTTCTTATGAGTTTCAAGTTGCATACAAACCCCATTTAAATCCAATAATAATTAAGTCTGTAATTGTGCAGAAAGTAAACTAAAGTGTGTCTGGTTATCTGGGGCTAAAACTCCAATTAATGATAACACTGAATTATGGCCATCAGACTTCACATCAGTATCAAGCTGGGAACCAAATATGGCTGAAATCCAATAAAGAGTAAGGACGTTACTGTGAAGAAATAAAATTAGTACACACAGATGGAAAGAGAAAAATGGATGTACAGATAGATAACCATGCTCAATGTAATTACTCTCTTCCCCATTTTGTTATGAAAATGTTAATTCCATCTATGTGGAGACTGTTTGACTGTCTCTAACACATAAAGAGCATCATTGCTGACATCATTGCTGGTAATGAAAGCAAAGTGCTGATTCAAGTATTATTATCAAAACTTTGCTGGTCCATCTGGTATAGAGACCACAATGGCAGCATAATAACTTCACACCCCTGTAGTCCTGGGATAGGGGTTACCCATCAAAGATCATGTTTTCTCTGGTCCTCCAGTGTCTTCCAACTCACAAATGACTTATTCACACAAACAAATGAATATGCAGTACAAGTCATCAAAGTTGTTTTCAACAATTAATGTAAGTTTAAAAAAGTGTAAACATGAAGTTGTCGTTCATATGACCAGAGTCTGATCAAAATTTGGAAAGAAATCTATGTACTGAATGATAGGTTCTACCAATCTGATGCAAGATCACCTCATTAATGTGACAAAGATCTTGATGGTATAAGACTAATTACAGAGTATGTCAAAGCTGGATCAGTCTGATGTGTTGACATGCTCAGTCAAACTGATGCAAGAGGACCTCGATACTATATATAGATATTGCTCATAACAATATCTCATCCAACATTCTACCAAGAATGATTAAAATTTTGTCAGAAACAGTGTTTCCTGGGTAATAAGGAAATCAGCCAATCAGATGAAAGATCACCGCAAATGTAAGAATGGATCTTGCTCAGTAATGAACCTGTCCCAAATACTTGATTATATACGCCAATGTTTGATTAAAATGAAATCAGAAATATGGCTTACAGAGTGGTAACTAGCTCAGCCAATCAGATGCAGATAACCTTACTTATATGGCTTGCATGAATCTCATGCATTACTGAACTTGTCATGAGCAAGATGGGACAATGAATAAAAAAGCTCTTTTGAAGCTCAGTACACATGCCATCTAATTTTCAATGACTTGCCCACTAAAACACATTGAAATACATGCATCAGCATTACATAATGAAAGAGGAATTTCAAATGAGAATATTTTGATGCTGCACAAAAAAAAAAGTTTAATGAGAGAGAGAGAGATATTCTTCTTTTAAACAAATAACAAGAAATAGCACACCAGTATATATTTGTAGGTTCATACACAAAAGATGCTGATGCAAGATGTAACATGACTGCATGGACTATTCATTCATTTTTTATAAAATAATGAACAATGTGATTTTGCTTGGTCACTTCTCCAGTCGATTTTAACCTGCTTGCTTAACATGATCCCATGCACAGAAATATTTGTTAACACTATACAAGATACAACCTGCACCAGTCAAAGTTATGCAGTACTTACGTACCAGATATATGTGACACATCTTCTCTAGTACAGATAGAAACAATAATGTTGTAGTCCTTGTCAAAAGCTCAAACAAATATGCCCATGAATGCTGGTTTGGACATCTCAAACCTTTATTAATCGTCAAATGCAAGGGAGACAATGATGATAAAGCAAAAGCACTAAACTATTCTCTGTAGGATTTAAACTTGCATATTCAAGTTCATTTGCTATGATACATTCTTTCAATCAACATTTATATACTGAAAATGGCTTCTGACTGTCACATGACTATTATCAGTTGAATTACTAACTTCTTAAACAGACACCCGATTATCCTTTTTAAGAATTGGGCATGAATACAGATGAAGCATTTGGTCACTAAAGAATATTTACAAAATATATATTCAGCCAATAATTTGAAAATACTGGAATTATTTCCATAATCACCCAATGGCACTGAATCTTTGGGAACCAAACTCATATTTAAAGTCACTTGAAAAAAAAAGGTGAAGTAGAAAATCCATTTAACAATTGTTAAAAAATTGCATGACACAATTTGCATTTAAGTAAATGGAACAAAGAACTTGATAAGTAAATACACAATTTACAACTTATTGTCTTAGTATTTTTATTCACAAATTATAAGAATTAATGTATACAATACATCTGTGAGAAGAGTTTCATATTTAAACCTTAAACAAAAAGAATATAATTGCCTTTATCTGGTCAACAAATATATGTTTAACATAAAAAATGCTCAATAAGAATCTTGTATATTTCCAAACGAAACAGCTACAATCATTTCTAAGGAAGTCCAGACTTGTTACTAAATTACCCCACCAAATATCTGAAGAATTATTAAAAATTAATTGCTGCATTGTCCATGAATTATGATTTTAAGGATGTTATTCTGTCTAAAAATAATTTCAGAAAATAATCAAAAAGTTAATTGTGTCTGAATGATTGTTTTATGTTATACCAATACAAAAAAATAAAATTTACAATATGCAACTACAATATCCTAATATTTGCTTACCTATTGATTAACTCCCTTTTTCACACAGATAACTTAGCATTGTCTTTTTTAACTCTTCTCTAACCAATGTCAGCGTCCATGAACCATATGATTGAGATGTTTAGTAAAGCAAAATGAAGCTGCTATCTTTTTATTGCTTGCTTATTAAGCAGGAAGTTTACCGGAAATAATCTTGCCAAGACTATAAAATCTACCTCTAATAGCACCGACTACCAAGACAATAAAATTTATCTCTAACTACATTGACTGCCAAGAATATAAAATCTATCTCTAATTGCACTGACTGCCAAGACTATAAA